>CM038598.1:10795366-10915745 GCA_021533255.1 Ceriops tagal | reverse complement strand
AAGTTTCAGATACTAAAATGCAACTAAATTTAAAAGCATTCAGAAATTGGGCAAAGTTACTTCATCTAATTTTCAAAGAAATGCAGCAACAGGCCGAAGCAATATGCAGAGAGATATGGTAATGGTAAGGTGGGCTGACGCTAAGTAATGCCTTTACGCAGAAGGAGATATGATGATGATAAAGATACAGTCCAATTTAAGTTTGTATTCAAAGTGTACAAAGATTTGGTGAGAAAATACAAAAGTTCATTTCCTATTGACAAGTGTGTGGACAGGTTACCTATTAAATTCAAATTTTTTCAATGTTCAAGATTCATAATAATATGTTTTATATAAGTATTCTAAAACCTTTTCATAGAAATAATGAGAATCGAAATCAAATGGAGTTCAAGCATATACTAACTATCATTATTACTAAATTCAACGAGAAATTAGAGTGTATCTTTACCAATAAAGTAATTTGGAGAAGGGAACTCCTAACCATATTTAGTATTTGTTTAAATGAAAAAATTTGTAAGATTACGAGGTTAATTGGAAACAAAAAGATTGACTTTGATGATTTGTAAATCATATTTAACATTATAAAGAAAAAAATACAACAAGAATATCCACGATTGAGTGAGGGTGGGTGTCACCATTCATCAAGTATATTACTTAACAAAGTTTACTAAATCTCTGAAGGTTAGTAGTATTGCCTAACCTATTTATTATGCAAAACATAACAAGAAAGATTTTAGAAATATAGATAAATGTTGTTATAATCATCTATATTTATAAATTTATTAGAGAGACAAATGTAATTGTCTATCTATGTAAATATTTAGAATATTTAATTTTAAACACACATTAAAGAGGTGAAATAAATATAAATAGCCTACTTTTTCTATTTATAAAGTATATTACTTAATTAACAAAAATCTTTTTAATTACCAAACTCATTTGTATCAATTACCTTATCTATTTTGCTATAAACTAGTTCTCTCAAACTCATTAAAATTTATTTAGTAAATTTTTATCGTAAAGTAAGTAAGTACTTTGCAAATTACAAAGATTGTCATATAAATATGAATGTACACCATTCTAAGAGAATCTTTCGGCCAATGGCGATGATCCATGGTCATACTCAGCCGCTGGGATTAATTTACTTGCCTACTACACCATTGAAGGATCTATTCTTCAACAAAGATTTGGTCAGCAAATCAAAATGAGGACAAAAATTTAAACATGTCGGACAAAAGTCCTACTATTAGTATGCCCCAGAACAATATGAACAAACCATGTCCCATATCATCTATTAGCCATGGGCCCCCTAGTTTACAATGTAACGTATTTGTTAAAAGATCGAGTTTTATTTTATTCCAAAACTAGATTTTAGGTTGAATTGCGATTCTGGTGGTGTAGGAAAGGGCAACATGACTCCAAACATTTAAAACCAAATAGGTATCAATCATGATAGAGCACTCATATAAGCAGATGTTCAAGGCTGCGAGAAGATTAAACCACTTCAAAGGAAAAAAAAAAAAAAAGTAAGCATGACCAAAGTGACAAACAATCCTCAAATGGCCCTTAACCAAAGTAACAAATTCAGCTGCATTTGTAATCTCTAAATTCAGTTTCCCCATCACAAGTGGAGTGACTTCTACGGAGGACAAAATTATCAAACAGAAGCACTGACATGACATTATCGCAGAATCCAGATTGTGAAACAATAAGGCAAGCCCAAGACCCACCTCAGCTGTCTGATCCTTAATAACAAGAAGCACGCAGATGGAGAAAGGAACCAAACTTGGAATGCAGGGTTGCCTACACACCGAAGAGCGAAGAGTCCAGGTAGAGGGACTCAGAGGAGTAGGCTTGAAAAGTCCTAGAAAAGTCAAAAGGACAACTTTTTTTTTTTTTTTTTTTTTTCAACTTGACATGAATAACTACAAATTTATTCCTTTGGATTCTGATAGCAAAATATATTTGAATTATGAATCATGAATTGCACAAAAGGACAGGCCTTAGCCTTGCGACTCTGGGTAATATATATAATGCTTTGACAATTGACATTAGATTAAAGGTTACCCAATTGCCTCTTCATGCAACGAACAGCTCGGTTTGTAACATACTAAAATATTGTAGATAATTGCACATCTGCCTTTCATTGGTTTCCTAACCCCGATTATTCATGTACGATGGGCTCTTGCCTTGTGATGAGGCCACCTTTCATACAATTGGGCGTGCATGTCGGGATTCCTTTTTTTTTTTTTTTTTTTGACGCAACTTTAAGAAGCCAGTAAATATAGAAGTATGTCGACTTTACCCAACTAGATTACCTTATTTATTTTGCATAAACATTATGTATATTGTATAAGCTTAATAACTCACCCCTTTGTGACATTATTTTTCCTCTGTGAACCAAAAATGAAGATTTTTATCCGTCTGTCTTTGTGCCCAAGATTAAAAATTATATGAACAACTTTATATTTTATCTTTACGAGACAACAGCTTCATATTGTATCTCCTGTCCAATAATTATGGTCTGATGAGCGCGACAATGGTGTAAATGTTGACCTGATATAAACTAGAACCTAAGCCCTTTATCATTATCGATAATTGCTAAAAAAAAGAAAATAATAATAATAATTGTGACACTAAAGTCTTAGTTTCTTGATTACATCTCTAAACATCACAAAAAAAAAAAAAACTAAGATTGTGATTGGAACACTTTGCGCAGAAAGAAAACGCCATCAAAATTATGCAATTTTACTCCCAACCTTCGTTTCGTTAATTAAGAAGAGTGACTTCGTAAGTCGTGGGATCAATAAAATCACATATTAGTCGGTCCAAATGGCCAAACATGGGCCAAATTTTGAGTACAGTACAGTCCAACTCATAGCAGCTATTTGAGTGTGCTTCGAGTTTTGGATCTTATTGTAAATCCAATGTCTAAATCAAGAATGTTGTTGGGTTGGTCACAAAAGAAAGTCACAAACAATTGGGCTACACGGGCAACAAAGGTACGCGTAGTACACTCACTGAATTCTCACCGAAATGTGCCCACGAGCAAATCAATAATGTTTACTGCCACAATAATTTTTTTCCTTTTCAAACTCCATTTGAACTGTGGGCTACGCGTAGATAATCCGGGCAGAATTCCCACGTCTCTCGTTCCATCCATGAGTGATTCAAACTTCAACTTCTAGAAATACTCTCACTCTCTTGAGCACTAAGGCTTATATTAGAGGGACTAAGCAATGGCTACGAGTTTGCAATCACAAAATTTTCACTTACCCACGGGAGAAAAGTGATGCTCGTTTTGGCATTTGCCATCCATTTTTGGTGCGGTCAATGGTTCACGGTTCATGGTCAATCAAGTTTGCCCTGCAAATGCGGCAGTAACTGCACCAACCATCCAACAGCCTACGACAACCATAGAACTAATGCCAAAAGATTCATGCTTGATAAGGACATTATCACCAGCCAAGCCTTGGGAATATATAGGTTACTGCATTTGTTAGACAATCATGAACCTTGTCCCGCCGATTACCAACTTTGTATACCAAAGAATCATAATCAGCCACCCCTGGGGTTCGGTCTCCTGGCCCATGAAGCTGTCAGACTGGAAGACAACCTTGGGGGGAATGATTTTCTTCTTCTTCTTTTTTTTTTTCTTTTTTTTTTTTTTTGGCTAAATCTACAAACAGAAGAAGTAGCAAAAAATTCCAGCACATTCAACTGAGCGCCAAGGGAATGGCCAAACCTAACCTAATAACTTCTCCAAAATAGCAATGCAATCAGGCTTTGCATTCCATTGAGTATGACAGATTGCCTTAACATGGGGCAAATAAGGTCAAAAGTTCAAAGTATAGAGTTATACTTCACAAGGTCATAGACTGATGTGCCCTTTTTTTTTTCGGTGTTTCAAAGATTTGACAAATCCTCGAAACATTTGGTCTGTCCATGAGGTTTATTGAGTAACAAAGCTTCATCTTCCATGTTGAGCGCCAGCTTAACCCAGACACACAGAGATTCATGTAAAACTTGATCGTATTGGAACAAACATATCTTTAACCCAACATAACCAAATGTTGACACAGCATTCTTTTAGGATCCAACTGTATAAAAGACTTTGGTCAATCCTTTCTTTGTCCGAATTTGCGAAACCTGAAGAACACCCACCACACCACCAAAGAGATAAGGATTATCCATAGACAACATTTTGGGAGGAAAACAAAAAACACTCCTACCTAGCAATACATAAGGAGCAACAAGAGGATAGTACAATAATTTTCTTGCATTTAGCTTCATTTATTTGAAGGATCAAGTAAAATATGATTGGTCCACACTGCTACCATGATGCTCCCTATGTGTTGCTACCTAATTTTTCTCAAAAAATAATAAAAAAAAAAGTTCAACAAAAGTGATCCATTCCATGCCTGTCCACACTACATGATTCATTATAGTGCGGATGGCAATATTAAATGAATCCACAAATTAAAGGAAGGAGTATAGTTATACGTTGAAGCAACTGATCATTACCTGCAGACCCACAATCTCAGAAATATCAGAAACATGGGTACCGCCACAAGGACACCCAGGATTATCCCCTAACCTCACAATCCGAGGTGTGCTGCCCTGAAAGAGACATAAAGAGGCTACTTAGAATATCCAATGACAGTGAAATGAAAAAAAGGGATAATTGCATGGTGAAATTGGAAAATGGCACCCTAATATCACAGATGAAAGAACATCATGGTTCATCAGCATGAATGCTTCAGCAATTGCTTGTGATGTACTGACTGATAGAGGTTAATAATCATCCAGTAATAACGGTGGTAGAACTATCCTGCAGAATTGCAAGCTTGGCAATCCCATGTTCTGGAGATTAGTTAACATCACAAATACAACAGGAGATAAGTACTTGGTGGTCAAACCCACGTACATGAAACCTCATTCTTAAGGGTGGCAGAAGGAAGCCTTATATTTCTAGTGAAAACAATATGTCCAGACCTCAGGCATATCAGAGAAAAAAAAAATGAAGTGAATCACGACACAAGTTACAACAGCAGAATGTTCTGAGCAAAGAATGACAGTAGAACATAGAAAAACAAATGAAGATCGTACATCATAAAATTTCAAATCCAGACCTTAGGTATATAGTCAGGAAGGGAACCACCACACAAGTTACAAGCTTCTTCATATGGCAATACAGCAGCAGTGATCTGTCCAAATAAGGACAGAAATCAAGAAACAGATAGCAGCTAAAGTGAGTGACTGGAACCAAAATAATCAAAATGCCAACTAACCTTGCCCCCTCTAGAAATTAAGGCATGAGTTTCCAGCTCTAATTCTTTTTGTTTTCTTTGCAGTTCATGCTGGGGAACTGTGCCTTTATATTCAACAAATGGCCTAACAAAAATAAGCCTTCTAAATTCAGTTTCCAGGCAACTAATTTTTTAGCAGAAGTTGCTTTCATAGAAATTCTATTCCCAAACACACACAACCCATTATAACATTACATAAGAATTGCAGTATACCCATCAGGGAAATGGTAAGATTTCCCAGGCTCTAAGTGCCCCAATCCCACACTCTGCAAGCATGCATCCAGTAAATGCCCGGCCGAGTGCAACCTTGATTGTGAAAACGGATATAACACCAAGAATAAACAACATCAAGTTAGTAAACATCAAAAACCCTGTTGAAATGAAAGTCAGGCCAACACTTTCAGTGCAGGACCTGGAGTTGAGCTTGCGCCTGGATTCGTTAACACAGAGAAGAAGTTCCCTTTCTCTCTTAAAAGCAGCTTCCATGTCAAAATCCTCACCAGAATCCTCAATAACTCCATAGTGATAAACCTACGAAAAACTCAAACTAAAGTTGTTAATACGAGAAATTTCAGAGAATTTGCCTTGTTAGACGAGACATTTCGGGCAAGATGGCTATCTCCGTCCGATACGTTCTGTTTCTGAAGGCTAGAACGAGGTTGACCACCTTTGACTCAAAATAAAAAGACAAAAAAACTCACGATTCCGTCCTTGGATCGAACATCGTGGACGATGAATTTGAAGTCGGAACCGGCGATGGGGGTGATGAGCCCGGTGTCCGCGGGCTGGCCTCCGCCCTGAGGATGGAAGATCGTGGAGTCCAGTAATAAAGCGTGCCTACCATCGTCTCCCTTCAATCACGATAATCGAAAAATTAGGCTTGAGGTATCATGAGTCAACGCGGAAGACATTAAGTTAATCAAAGAGATTGGGAAACCTTGGAAAAGGAAAGAAGAGTGGCTTTGGATTGGAGTTTGGACATGTCGTCGTGGTACTCCAGTTTTGTGGGACCACCCAAATTTGATTCCATTGTTCCTCTTTCCTTTCCAGTAATTGTCTGTCTCTCGGCGATTGTTGGAGACTTGTTTGGTTCCTGCCATCAGTTGGTGCTGCTTTTTAAGTTAATGCCCGCATACCGTCTTTGACTTGTTCGTCGGGAGGATTGGTCGAGGAACTTGGGGAACGGAATGTCCAAGCCACCCAATTTGTCAGCTCCATATAAGTTGGGAGTTTGGCCCAAAGAAAAAGTAAGAAGACACGAAATATCATCCAAGGTTGGGATTGTCGGCTGCCATGTTAGAGAAAGAGGTTAGAAATGGACTCAGAAGAGGCTAGTGGGACCACTGGGTATACGCCTTCAACCGACTCCAATTGATCGCTGTGTAGTCGTGGAAACGTCTTCTATTTCCTCCCCTCCCCCCTCTCGATGCTTAGCTCTAGCCCATAGAAATTGACTGATTGTTTGGATGAATTGGCTAGCAGTAAATTAAATGATCGAATCACCGCTCGGTAGCAGTCAAGGGCTTCCTCAAAATCTACTTCTCCTTTCCCATAACAGATTACAACAACGACGTATAGTCATATAATACGCTAATGGTGGAGAATTAGATAAGTTATTCTGTCACACGCCACAAATAGAAAAAAATGTTCCTTGCCATCCACAACATGTTTAAGCTGCGTGTTGTCACAGACGCCCGAATTCGATTTTTGTTACCAACCACTCTAAGTTCGGGAGTAGGGGAAATAGGTAGGGGCTCTGAAGACGTCGATGAATTCAGTGGAGAAAAATATGACAAAGTCCTGTATCAGAAAGAAAAATAGAGTTTCTAAACCTTATAAACGTGGATGTTACGTACCTTAACAAGTTATTTTTTAGAGAGAAGATAATAGGACTGCGATAGTGTGTTTGCAAGGTGCAACGGGCACTTCGAAACCATGGAAATTGATGCGCGTAGAATTTGAATAATGTTATATTTCAAAGCAAATGCAGTTTTCAAACTTTCCTTTAGTATTCTAACTCTAATCTGACTTCAGGGGATGCATTGAATTGAGCAAGGATCACTGGGGAAACATGCTGCCTTCCAACCTATTGAAAGGTAGCAGCCGGGGCCAGGCGCTCAAGGCAAAGACTGAATTGTCATCTGCATCATGTATAGTAAGACGGTTGGTGACTTCCTAGTTTGAGATGGTTCAAGGAATGGCATTCTTAGCTACCGTACAATGATAATTTGCTTTTCATTCTTGCTCCAACACAAATTTCCAATGAGAGGAGAGTCAAAAAAGGGGAAGAAACTGCGAAAGCTTTTTAACTTTTCGAGTAACCCGGCAACGCGCATATTGGCTTAAGCTATTGGGCATGGAAGAGGTGAAAAAGGTGACCAACAAACTGGACGTGAAAACGCCAACTCATATTTTTAAATTTTAAACGTTAAGTATATTAATTATTTATTTATTAAAAAATGTGTCAATCAATTTATTAGTCATTAAATGGCGAACAAATTATAATTAATAAATAAATTTTGATGATATGTACACATCTAATCTACACGTCTACCTAACTTTCTTTTTACCAAGATCTAAAACCCTTTCATCAAATGATATCGTCCATTACAAAATAAAACACTTCAAGGATTGATGTCATTGAAACAAATCCGGAGGGGTGTAGGCCGGCGCAATCACAGGCTAGTTGAAAATCAAACCCAAAACAGGACCAAAGATGTAGAGAAAGCCTCACAAAACTTATCTGGCCCCTAGGGCTTCCTGCAGGTTTCTTCTTTGCATCAAATTTGATATCTTCTTTTACGAGACAGGGCCTTTTTGTCACGACTTGGATGATTCTTTTCGCCATTATGGTTAGAGTCTCAGTTCGGCCCACAAAAGCAAAAAAAAAAAAAGAAAGAAAGAAAAGGATAGTGAATTCGCTGAGCACAACTTTATTTTGTTTGAGCCAAAAACATGTAAATAATTGTAAGAAAATTTATTTCTCTGAACAGGCCAACATATAAAGTTAAAGCAATCCAGCACCTGTTCATCTAATTTACCCAGGCAATTTCCGTTACTTGTACGCGCGTTTATCCGCTTATTTGTTTAATTGATGTCAGTCAATGTATGAGCCCGAAAAGTTCCTCCTTTGACCCGTCTTGTGCAACAAAATATTTTAAAGACTAGGGGTTATCATCGTTCTGATGCAATCATAAATGGGTCGTATTCATTTTACAATGCCTTTAGTCCATCGTGCGTAAAGGAAAATGGTTGATAATTTAGTCTTATTTTTTATTGTTTAATTATATTTAGATTTCACAACTGAGACACTCCACAAACAGATGAGTCAGCTTTGTTATCCAACCAACGGTAAGGTGGAAACAATAACACGGTAATTAGGTAATAAGGCAGAAATAGGTAAAAATAATAGCATGATTTAGTCCAAATTAAAGACAGGAGAAGGGGGAAAAAAAAATCAATTTATAGTGCCCCGTTCAAGCAAGATGCCTTAGATTATTGTCTTCGTACTTAGGTTGAGTCAGCTGACTTGGGTTCTTCCTTGACCTTGGGCGGCACCGAAGGAGATGGAGAGCCCTCTACCCCCATCTCATCTCTAAGATCATTGATGCTCTGCTCCAACTCATCTATACGGTTGCCCATCTCATCAAGTACAATGTAGTCAAAGAAAACTATCCAAATCCATTCATATCTGGTATACACGTGGTGAAATTTATATTTTCCATGGCATGGCACAAAAGGTCCACTGTAAAATGGAAACTACAATCCCTCTGACAGTTTGAAGTAAAACAAAGAAGCTAAACCTAATGGGACAAACAAATGCATTTTGATTTTTAACATCAAAATCATAATCTTCTCAAATAAATTTAGCAACTAACCTATAGCCTCAGATGAAAATCCAGGAAGTTTGCTGATGAATTTTTTTTTTTTCTCACGATTGCATTCCAGCAATGTTCAATGAAAGTTACAAGTAACATAATATAAACTAGAAACATACCATAAAGACCAAATAGACCACTCATAAATGCCATGAAGGACCGTCCAAATTATCTCATTTCCCTGGCATGCCAAACTACCCTATCAATAATTAACTGAAGCTACTCCTTAACATGGGTAAAATTATTTATACCGTGACAACAACACACAAAAAAAGAAAAGGATATTCTTTGTAATGATCGAGTCAGACATGACCTGAAACCTGGATTGCTGCAAAATTCAATGACATCAATCCATGTTAAGTTGCTGCCATTTTTTTGTAGTCTCAAATACCTGTCTTTGTGGGTATAGGCTAACAAGAAACTTACCATCTGCTGAAGCAAATTCTGTACCTGGAGAAAAGCAACACGGGCATCTCAGCAGAAGTCATCAGTTCAATCCCCCAAGTTACACAAATATACCAGTAAAACAACAATGTGTGGCACAATGTTTGTTGTTAAACAAAAGTTACAGCATGTCCACAAAGTAAAGAAATATTCAATGAAATACACTTATCTCCCATCTACTATCATGCTGTGCTAATTAACTCAAAACGCAATGTACTGAAAAAAGGAGAACCTCGTATGCAAGGCAGTAACAGGAAAACCCAAATTCATGACTTAGATGGTTGAGCAGTCCACAGAGCATCATGGGTAACTATATTGATGTTCAAACAGAATTCGTGGGCATGGACCTTCACTTAACAGCCATATTAACATGTGATTCCAAAATGATCTCACCATTCTTAACTGCCTCAAAATCTATGGTCCAAATTCCTATGGACAACTACAAGGAGCTATTTAACAGCCCATACACTCACTCAGACCTTTATGGCCTAAATTGATTTGAGATGCATAATATGGATGAAGCAAAATATTCTCAAAGATGTGTTTGGGAACTTACAAAAGCTGTCATATCAGCAGTGCTTTGTTTTGGATCCTCACCATCATGCCCATCCTGCCGAGTAATAGTTCTTAGTAACCAATATGATCGCTCAAAAAAAGAATGAGCAACCTTTTTGCAAACAAAATGGAAACAAAAGCAATAGTGTACATTATGGAGGTCCAAAAGCAAAATGACAACCATTCTCAATACTACTACATTGAATAGAAGAACAAATGACAAGTCACAAGTATTACTGCTGGTAACACAATCCTTTACTGCTTTATGTGATAGTTGGCCAAGTAGCAATTTCCTCACAATACTTTGGTAAAGAAACAGAACTTGTACCAGCCAATCATCATTTTACATTGTGCACAGTACCCTAAACATATAATAGGGTAAGTCTTAGTGTAACAGTAAGCTAACTCCATTCCTAACACATGTAGTGTTTCATTTGATGGATCAACCAGTTTTCCATGCAGGAATACCTCTTTATAAGATCCCACAAGAAAGATTCCCAAAGCTTGAAAGGCCACAGACAAGATATCCCAGACTTAAACATCACTGAGCTCTCACAAAAAACATACACAGTCCCATTCTTGCGTGCATTACAAGCCTATTTAAAAGATTTAAACGTTGCTTAAATTTTCTCACAATGAATCCTATCATCAAACCGCTAGTTCCACGGATGCTAGAAAATGGCAGTTAAGCATTATGCACTTGGGCCTTCTATGGTGTATCATGCACAAAGACAAGCAAAGGAAGAGGTCACTATTTGTAAAAATTCCATTTTCAGGCAATTTCAATGGATCTCATACCAGACACAACTACCTCCGCAACAAAACATAATTAAACTAATTTCCATCACTTTCACATAAAATCCACAGGCATAAAGGTAGCTACCGGGTTGACGCATATCAGTTAAAAGCCTAAAACGACAAAATAAAACCCTAATTTATGACGGAAAATTAATCCACGAAATTAAAAAAAATTAAGTAATTTAGATACGAAGAATATAATCATTTACCATTGCAGATTATAGCTCTCCTCCTAAGGCCTATCGACGGTCTAAATATCGGAGCCAAAGAGCAAGGTGCTGCTGAGAAAGATTCGTGTTTTGAAATTTCTCGCCGGGCCGAGGCACGGTATTTGTCTGTGTATTTTTGCAGGTAAGTCGTTCGAATTACGAGTTTGTCCTCCGCACGTGAAGGATAAATTGGGAAAGTAAAAGAGCTTTAGGGCTATGTTTGGCAATGTCGGATCCTTATTTCAAAGAGACTATTTAAACTCTTTTTTTTTTTTTTTCATCGGGTTATATTATTTTTATTAATAAACGTTGTAGATTCGTGATAATTTTATTCTACAAATAAGTATAAAACACAACATCAATTCAATGGAATTATTATATATTAAATAGTTATTTAAAGATATTATATATTAAAAATGATGTATACATCCATTTATTTTTAATAATATATATATATCGTAATTAAAATACATATCTTGTTAAAATCTTACAAATATTATAAAATATTTTTACCTTATTATAAATATTGCAACGGGCCGATGGAAGATGTGCACCTTTTTATATACTTATTTAGAAGATGAGCCGTATAACACAAAAATTTATGTGTGTATATTTGCAATGTAAATAAGAATTTAAATCATAATTTAAACATTTATTTAAATTTAAATTTTAAATATTCAAAATTTATTTATTATACTGTTCACATTTGCTAATATATATATATATAACAAAATAAATCATTTATTCTTCAATAATGATATGGTTGGTCATTTGGGAGAATCCTTCGTCCAATCTACAAATCTTCCTTGTAAGCCAATACATCTCTTGCTTAAAAATAATATCTTTAAAAGCGTTCCTATTTAGCGTGGTCATATTGTCACCCCACACTATCAAGTGTAAATAAGTAAATAGATTCCCGTTTACAGTATTAAATATGTTTCCAAAAATTTCATGTTCCTGCGCAACCCACGGATGCACGGCTACTTGTAAGAGATTAGGAACTCCCTGATTTGCTGCAGTAATTTCTTGCCTTACGTTTCCCATTAATCCCCCTTTTTTTTTCGAGTTTATTATTTAATCTTCCTCTTTGAACACCTAGAAGAACAATGGTCTCTCTTGTCAATTCCGTTTCCAATCACACGCTCTTTTTCGCCATTTCCCAATTCCAATGGCCATCCAAGCTCCCGTAACCCAGGCTAGGACCGGTCAATCAATGGCCGAATCAAAGGCCAGAAAGACTAAGGCCACAAAGCTTGATTTTGGGTCTTTGTTTATGGTCATAATCGCGCCTCTCTGCCTGACCATGACCATTATATTTCTATTTGGTTCGGGCAAGAAGTACCGTGGCTTAGGCAAGCCATTTTGGTTCCCGCCGCTGGCAATAATCCACATAGCATCCGTCGGCTCGACCGTTTTAATGGGCCTGGCGGCTTGGCTTGTTTGGACCAATGGAGGGTTTCGTCTCGACTCGGATGCATTGCCCCTCTACGTTGCTCAAATCTCCTTGAGTACCGTTTGGGACCCTCTTGTACTCAAGATCGGGGCGGCTAAACTTGGGTTTGTTTTCTCTTTGGTTAATCTGGGGACTCTTTTTGGTTGCTATTGGCACTTTGGCAAAGTGAACCCATCTTCAAAAATTTTTGTTAAGCCGTGCTTGGCCTGGGCCGCATACATTTCCCTAGTTACCTTCAAGCTTATGTATCTTTGATTATTTTGTGGTATTCGTTGTTTTTTGTGGTAATAGCGCCGATCAAGTTTCATGGGATACGTGCCACAATTACATGAATTGGTGAAGCCGTTTTTGGACACTAAATCAGTACTCGTAATAAAAATCAAGAATTAGAAAATAAGGACATGAGTGCCTTTTTCAATACTATATATTTGTTGAGAAAAACCAATTTGTAAATTTGAATGGAAGAACTGCCAGTAGCGCGCTGTCACAAAAATACGTTGATCCAATTTATTCACGTATCATTCAAGTGTAAATTCAGACCAAAACTAAATTTTTGTGGGCTGCTGATATTCTTCAGCTCGTTTGATATTTATAAAAGATCCCATATAAAATGCATTATAATTGGTAAAAAAATTCTGGAAAAGGTCATATTAAATGCTTATCTAAAATACTCCATATATATATCAAGAATATTTTATTTTACGATTTTTTTTGAGTTGTATAAATAGACTACTCTTCTCATTTGTATAACACGAATCTTTTCTCAATACAAATTCACTTGCAAAGCTCTCTTGTATTCTTTTTTTCTATCTCAAGCTCTTCTAATTCGCTTATTTGTCTTCCGCTGATTCTCTTAAACTCTCTAAAGCTTACTTAGCATCTTCTCTCACAAGATTAACTAAGTGTCGCGCGGATTAGCACGTTTAAAGCACGTCCAAAATGTAACCCATAACAGGTAGTATCAGAGCACAGTTAAATCCTATCTTCAACTTTGTTCTTGTTTGAGTCGTGAGTATAGCAAGCGAAGAAGGATTTGTTAAGACCACTATCGATAAGCAACAAGCGGGGCAAGAAACTCGTGTGCGTGAAGAGCAGTTTGTTCTGGCCAAATGCGGCAAGTCCAAGGTTCCAGCAAAGGAAACCATAAATTCTCGTGTGGGTAATTTGGAAATGAGCGTCACTGATATAAGATTCATTGTGGGCGATCTCAGTGATCAAATCAATAACTTGATTCACGAGAATGCAGAGACCACGCGGGTTGCTAAAGTCATGATTAAAGAATTTGGCCGCTCATTTAGAGGAGAAATATACTCCCTGAACCAAGGTTTGTCCAACCTACGTGAGTTTGTTGAGGGAGAGATCCACAACCTCGGTAGAGAGATGGAGTCTATGCGCTGAAACAACTCACTTGTTAGTACAATTGTCACTACTGGCACCACTGCGGTACATGGCTTGAAGGTTCCGAAACTTGCCATGTACAATGGCACACGGAATGCCACTACCATGGAAAACTTTCTGTTTGGCCTTAAGTAGTATTTCGAGGCCATGGGGATTGTCGATGATCTGACTAAGGTAAGCAACGCCCCAATATTCCTAAGGGATGCTGCCTAACTCTGGTGGACATGGAAGCATTCCGAACAGAAGAAAGGCTTGTGCATCATCGACACTTGGGAGCAATTCAAGGCTGAAGTGCGTAGGTACTTTGTACCTCACAATGCAAAACGCGAAGTTAGAGGAAAGTTGCATCGCCTATATCAGACAGGTAGTATTTCTAACTACATAAAAGAATTTACTACCCTTATGCTTGAAATCAAAATGTTCGATAGGGAGCTTCTCTTCTACTTTGAAGACGGCTTGAAAGATTGGGCGAGAGTCGAGCTGGACAGACATGATGTGTAGACCTTGGATGCTACCATTGCTGCTGCCGAAACCTTCATTGACTACTTTGCTCACTCCAAGAGCAAGAAGCCAAACACTGGCAAAAGTGGGGCAGAGAAAACTGGACATAAGAAACAGGATTCTTGCCGCAACGAGGGTAGATAACAGAAACCCTCAAGTGACTGTCCCAAGCATGAGAAAAAGTTTACGGGTAAGCACAACTCAACTAATCCTCCTAAACCTGGTTTCATCTGTGACGGACAGCACTGGGTAAAGGACTGCCCTAAACGGAAAGCAATGAATGCTATGATGGCGGTACTCGACCTAGAAAAGGCCGATGAAGAAACCCAAGCTGATATGAGATCTATCTAGTAATTGGGTAATCTCTCAAAGCGTTTCTCCCCAGTAATCGCCAAGGAGAAGGGACTGTTGTACGCTGATATTGCCATCAAAGATAAATTAGCTTGTGCAATGCTAGATATGGGGGCAACACACAACTTCATTGACATACAAGAGGCCAAACATTTAGGCCTCAACCCAACGAAGGGAAATGACACCATCAAAGTAGTAAATTCGGAAGTAAGGTCTGTCCAAGGCATAACACATGGAGTTGTTGTCCAGATTGGCGAATGGACTAGTAAGTTAGACTTTACCGTCATTCCCATGGATGATTTCAAAGTGGTGTTAGGTCTTGTATTTTTTTGCGAAGCTTTGGCTTTTCCTATTCCTACTTCATGTTCTCTTGTGGTTATTGACGCTCATAAGATCTGTATAGTTCTCTTGAAGCGCAAAGAGAGATCTCAACCATTGATGATCTCGGCCTTGCAATTCAAACGGGATTTCAAGTCGGGTCCTGACTATGTCGCTACCATAAATGAGTTAAACGATGAGGAGGACGTAACAATATCAACTCTTGTATTGCCGCAACCGATTCAGGCTGTCCTTAACAAGTTCAAAAACGTCATGCCTTCCGAATTACCGAAAAAGCTTCCACCAAAGAGAGATGTGGATCACCACATTGAACTGGAACTCGGTGCCAACCTTCCTGCCATGGGTCCTTATAACATAGCACCTTCGGAGCTCACTGAATTGAGGAAGCAGTTCCACGACTTGATCGATTCGAGCTACATTCGACCATTGAAAGTCTCATTCGGTGCCCCAATCCTCTTCCAAAAGAAGAATGACGGATTACTGCGCATATGTATTAACTACTGAGCTTTGAACAAGGATGGTAGACTGTTGATGAATCTAGTAAAGGTGCGAGCCATCCAACAATGGGAGCCTCTAACCAAGGTCCCGGAACTGCGATCTTTCCTGAGGCTTGTGAATTACTATCGTCGGTTCATCCAGGGATACTTTGCCGTAGCTGTACCCTTAACCGACTTACTGAAGAAGAACCATACTTGACATTGGACTAAGGAATGCCAAGCTTCCTTTGAAAGATTGAAGCAAACAATCTCCGAGGAACCTATCATGGTACTACCAGACTACGAAAATCCTTTCGAAGTCCACATCGATGCATCTGACTTCGCCATTGGAGAAGTCTTAATGTAGGATAGGCATCTCATTGCTTACGAAAGTCGCAAGCTCAATGACATGGAGAGACGGTATACCATCCAAGATATAGAGATGACTGCCGTCATCCATTGCTTACGCACTTGGAAACATTATCTCCTTGGAAGTAAGTTCGTAATCATGACTGACAATGTTGCTACGAGCTACTTCCAAACTCAGAAGAAACTTAGCCTCAAGCAAGTTCGTTGGCAAGATTTCCTAGCTGAATTCGACTACATGTTGCAATATAAGCCAGGTCAAGCCAATGTTGTTGTTGATGCGCTGAGTCAGAAGGCGGAACTAGCGGCCCTTGCTACTGGTACCCCTACAAACAACTTCCTTGAATGGATCAAGAAAGGTACCAGACAAGACAAACTAGCCAACAATCTGCTGAGATTGGCTAACGAGGGGAAGACTCGGTGATTTTAGGTAAACGATGGAGTCCTAACGACAGTTAGGAATCAAGTTTTCGTGTCGAAGTGGGAAAACTTGCGGAAGGAGATTCTCAAGGAATGTCACGATTCCTTATGGGCTGGTCACTCAGGTATGACATGAACCCTTACTTTTGTCCAACAACATTATTTTTGGCCGCATATGCATACAGACATCGAGGCCTATGTGCGGACTTGCTTAGTTTGCCAACAAGACAAGGTAGAACAACAGCTACCAATCGGCTTACTTGAGCCACTAACCACTCCCAAGAAGCCTTGGGAAAGTGTCTCAATGGATTTTATTGTGGCTCTACTAAAGCCCGAAGGGTGTGGAAGCATCATGGTAGTAGTTGATCGGTTCAGCAAGTATGACACTTCATTCCAGCCCCTGCTGATTGCAAGGTGGACGAAATTGCTCGCTTGTTCTTCAAGAACGTAGTAAAGTTATAAGGTGTACCAAAGAGCATAATCAGTGACAGAGATCCCCGCTTTACGGATAAATTCTGGCGCGAGCTGTTTAAATTGCTAGGAACCGAGCTGCACTTCTCGACAAGCTTCCATCCTCAAAGTGATGGGCAAACTAAGTGAGTCAATGCCTTGCTCGAACAATACTTGAGACATTATGTCAGTGCTTACCAACGAGATTGGGTAAAGCTGCTCGATGCTGCCCAATTCTCATATAACCTTCAGAGGAGTGAGGCCACAAACAAAAGCCCGTTTGAAATTGTTATGGGACAACAACCGCTAACACCAAATGCTATTGTCTCTCCCTACACTGGCAATAACCCGTTTGCCTTTAAGTTTGCAAAGGAATGACACGAGGAAGCGGACATAATAAGGGCTTGCCTTGACAAAGCGGCCAAGAAGATGAAGAGATGGGCTGACTCCAAGCGACGCCCAAAGGAGTACGCAGCAGGAGACATGGTGATGGTGAAGCTACTGCCCAACCAATTCAAGTCTCTACGCAAAGTACACAAAGGCTTGGTACAGAAGTACAAAGGGCCATTTCCTATCATCAAGTGTGTGGAAAAGGTTGCCTATCAAGTCCAACTCCCTCCAAAACTGAAAATCCACAACGTTTTCCATGTAAGTCTTTTAAAGCCTTTTTACGGAGATGAAGATGATTCAAGCCGAAACGAGTCGAAGCGCGCACCAACGACTGTGGTCACCGAATTCAACAAGGACGTGAAACATATCCTTGCTGACTGAGTGATCCAGAGAAGGGGAGTTCCCAACTACATTGAGTACTTAGTGAAATGGAAAGGTTTGTCAAACCACAAGGCTAGTTGGAAACGAAAGGACCAGTTTTGGCAATTTGTCGATCACATTCGGCAATTTAAGGTTGAAAATGCGATGAAGATGTTGCAGAATTAAGTGAGGAAGGATGTCACAAAGATACGTTGATCCGACCCATTCACATATCTTTAAAGTGCAAATTCGGGCCAAGACTAAACCTCTACGAGCTACCCACATTGTCCAGCCCATTTGATATGTACGGAAGGCCTCAGAAGCATACAGAATGCACTACAATTGCCTAAAGAATTTCGGAAGGGACTATATTAAATGCTTATTTAGAATGCTCTTTAGAAAATATTTCATTTTAAGACTTTCTTTTGAGTTGTATAAATAGGTTACTCTTCTCATTTGTATAACACAAATCTTTTTTCAATACAAGTTCACTTGTAAAGTTCTTTTATACTCTCTCTCTCTTTCTCTTAAGTTCTTTCAAGTCTTCCACTGATTCTCTCAAATACTTTAAGATTTATTTAGTATTTTCTCTCACAAAATTAATTAAGTGTCGCGTGTATTAACACGTGTAACGCACATTTAAAGTGTAACTCCGTGACGGTGCGCTGTTAATATGATCATTAAGCGTTGGCTTGCAAGCCTATGGCAGCGCGCGTCAACCAATGAGAGAGTGCTGCATTCTTTCATGGACAAAAAGTATGGCCAGCAGTTTATCTAATTCGTTTCCAGCTAAGATGTCCTACGGGGCAGGTCCAACCTCGATGCTTTAAAGAATTCCAAGTGCTACCATTTGCAGGTCTTATTCCTGTGTAATCTTCTCTCAACTTTCATGAAAAAATAAAAAAAATCATTTTCACTTCAAGTGGTATCAGTATAGGTTTGCCGACTCAGGCATACCAAAGACTAGGAGATTTTAAATCTTTCTTGACAAAAAAAAAAAGAATCTTTGAAAACTAACAGTTGTCTCCCCTTCAGAATTATTCATCGTTGAGCTTATTCATGGGAAAATTATGCTATTATATATATATATATATATATACACACATATATATTGACAAAAATTGCGTTACATATTTGAATATGATGATTACGGCGCCAGGAGCTGACCATCTCATTATCTGTGTTTGATTTTGGAAATAAAACAGCAAATTTCGATAAAAAAAATGTCAGAGATACAGGGTGAATTTTGGTTTTCCATCCCCCCGAAAAAAAAAAAAACAGAGAGAGAGACCTCTTCCTCGGGGTCGTCGCGCTTACCTCATACAATAATCTAATCCCAACGGAAATCATAATTAAAAATACACAGACACATCTATATATATATATATATATATAGATTCGATTTCCTGTCTCTTCCCTTGGTCTCCCATTCCATTGCGCCTCCGGCTTCTCCCATTGCCACCATCTTCCTTCCTCCACCGACTTTACTTATTTAAATTGGCCTCTAACACCCCACTTATTTACCATCCTACCCTCATCCGACAGCCAGAGAGAGCTCAGAACTCGGGGCGGGTCAAGATGCTGGAGAGGCTACTTGGGCCCCACCGGGTCCTCCAGATCCACAGAGCATTCCGCCGCTGCAAAGTCACCATCCTTTGCCTCTTCTTGACGGTCATTGTCCTCCGTGGCACCATCGGCGCGGGCAAGTTCGGTACTCCCGAGCAGGATTTCAACGACCTCCGCAACCACTTCTACGCCTCCCGCAAGCACGCCGAGCCCCACCGCGTCCTCGTCGAAGCCCAAGCCGAGGCCGTTTCGACACAAGATCCGAACAACTATGCCGCATTCGACATTAACAAGATCTTAGTCGACGAAGGCGAGGACGAGAAGCCGGATCCGAATAAACCGTATAGTCTCGGCCCGAAGATATCGGATTGGGACGAGCAGCGAGCGGAGTGGCTGAAACAGAACCCGAGTTTCCCCAATTTCATCGGGCCAAACAAGCCTAGAGTGCTTCTTGTCACCGGATCTTCGCCGAAACCCTGCGAGAATCCCGTCGGCGACCACTACCTTGTAAAATCGATCAAGAATAAGATCGATTACTGTCGGCTACATGGAATCGAAATATTCTACAACATGGCTTTGCTTGACGCGGAAATGGCTGGCTTTTGGGCGAAATTGCCGTTGATAAGGAAGCTGCTGCTGTCGCACCCGGAGGTGGAGTTCTTGTGGTGGATGGACAGCGATGCGATGTTCACCGACATGGCGTTCGAAGTTCCCTGGGAGAGGTACAAGGACTCCAATTTGGTGATGCACGGGTGGAACGAAATGGTGTACGATCAGAAGAATTGGATTGGATTGAATACTGGAAGCTTTCTGCTTAGGAATTGCCAGTGGTCGCTGGATATTTTGGATGCCTGGGCGCCGATGGGCCCGAAAGGGAAGATTAGGAACGAAGCTGGGAAGATACTCACCCGCGAGCTCAAGGATCGTCCGGTTTTCGAAGCCGACGATCAGTCTGCTATGGTTTACCTATTGGCTACCCAGAGGGATAAATGGGGCGATAAGGTGTACCTAGAGAGTGCTTATTATTTGCACGGTTATTGGGGGATTTTGGTGGATCGGTATGAGGAAATGATGGAGAATTATCACCCAGGTCTCGGGGATCACCGATGGCCGCTTGTCACTCACTTTGTGGGTTGCAAGCCTTGTGGGAAGTTCGGAGATTATCCGGTGGAGAGGTGCTTGAAGCAGATGGATCGTGCTTTTAATTTCGGGGACAATCAGATTTTGCAGATGTATGGGTTTACGCATAAGTCGCTGGCCAGCCGGAGGGTGAAGAGAGTGAGAAATGAGACTAGCAATCCACTTGAAGTGAAGGATGAGCTTGGTTTGCTCCACCCTGCATTTAAAGCTGTCAAGGTATCAACTTCATCATGAGAGCTGTGATACTTTTCATTTATTATTACCAAAAATTTAATGATCGCATATCTGTTTCTTGTGAACTGTACTTTGTTTTATTCTTTTCCTCCCCCCCCTCCCAATTTTGTGTTTGTGTTGTTTCCATTAATTTGTTTTACAAAGGAAAATAGTAGTGTCACCTTTGTCCCTGACCATGTTTTGAAACTTGATATGAAGCAAAGACCTCTGTTCCGGGTATATTTTAGTTGAAATACTTCTGGATGCTATGGCTATTATGTGTGTAGGACATTGGCATTGGCACAGTCTATCAAACATTTGCTAAATGAGGTTGAATTTCCGAATGAGCTCTTTATTCTTGATACAAGAGGAGATATTAAAGTCGTTATTTGGTAAGGACCACTCTAGTAAAGGACTCACAGAAACCTCCTGGCAATTCTGAGCTTCTTGTGGTTGAGTAGGTGTACGAAATATGATAAGTTACCGTCCCCTGTAAATCGTCATGAGACATTTGAGAGTAACAGGGAATCATCATCCTCCTTATTTTACTGGTTTCTTAGTCAATTCGTCGTTTTGATTCTTGCTTAATTATAAAACCATGGAGTTTGTTCAGTAACATTCTCAACGAGAAGGACAATTGTAGCATACATTCAACGGATTGTTACTGTTTGAATAGAGACCGAAATGCTGCAGCAAGTATGGTTGGAAAGGGGACTGGGGAATTGTGTGAAAATGACGTTTCTAAATTATAATGCTCATGTAGGCATTTGATGGTGATTCATGATTTGTGCGGCAACGCTAGCCAGAGTTAAGAATATTCTTCATTTGACAGCACTTCCCTCTGCATGATCAACGATATGACCATGGAAACTTGTAAGGTGGCTTGATGACTTGTAGTTTGCTCTTTTGAAAGGAGTACTTGTTTTCACAGCCTTCGAACAGCAATCAAAGCCTTGGACCATTTTTCTACGCTTCATCTTTTTCGTTTTATTCAAGGACTTTGGTCTATGCCAGTCAATGGGATATGCGTCCAATTATGTCATCGTTCTTGTCCCCTGCAAAAAGAAACCACCCTGGTCCATGTGCAGTGTGCACGCTCAAAATCATGCAATAGAGTTGTCATTGTAGGAAACGCAAGCACGAGCCCCTTTTTCGGGTTGCAAGATATGCATCTGTAATCAATCGAGTTGGGAGCAGGGAGAGTGGTGACTTTGATAGACTAGTCGATTTATCATCAAAAGGAAACCCCGGATTAAATGGGGTACCGACGGTGCATCGAAAGGAAACCCGGCGTGTGACCACTCGGAAGGTTTTGCCTATGACATTGGTGTCCGCACAACATTGCATCAGAATTCTGGTCTCGAGCACTCCTGGTAGTCTGGGTTTAGGGAAGTGATCTTGGGGGATTTCAGTATATCATCAACGATGGTGTGAGAGCAAGAAAGTAACTGACTGGCAGACTTGCTCTCCAAGTAAGCTCCTTCCGGTCAAGCAGGCCCACCGCCATGGTTGGGCCAAAAGTTACAAAATGACAGGTGCAGCGTTTGTAGGCCACGCTTACTCCCTGCTTAGATGTGCGGTTTACTTTTACTTGTTAGGCCTAAGGCCCTCCAGCGGACCAAAAATAAAAAGTGTTAAGACTGAAGCTCTAGACTGTCAAGTGTGACCGGAAATGGGAACTGTTGCATTGCTACCTAAGGCCCAGAGAGGGTGGCATGCTTGGACAATCGTGTTAGGTTCGTGCGAGTAATGGGCCTTGATCCATCTCTCTCTCTCTCTCTCTCTCTCTCTCTCTCTCTCCTGTTGCATTTCTCAGGTTCTATTCCTCAAGCCTGAGTTGATTGTTTGAGGTTGGAGTTGAACATCCAAACGTCAAAACTTCTTGGGTGCAAGTTTGATATAATAATAACAGAGACTTTTGACAACACATTATCCGATTCAGCTGATTTTTATTTTATTTTATGTTTTTTAGTAACGATTCTGCTTATGTATGTTATTCTTGTAACTCTTTTGCGTAAAACCCCACTAGCACGGCATCCTCCACACCACATTGGCAATACAGTAGCGTTTTGTTTTTTTGAGCAACAAAGCAGTAGTGCGCGTTATTGCCTTCATTTTCAAAGCTAACGACTCATCACCGGCTGGCGCTGCCCCCAGTCGTATTTGACCCGTTTTAGAACCTCCATGCAAAACGAGACTAGTTAATTCATATTGGTTTTTTTTTTTAATAAATAATTTTATTTATCCAACACGACGTGAAGGCAGGTAATTTAGATATTAATTTTTTTAATTGAAAATCACTTACCCGTTCCAAGTATGTAAAATCTTCAATAAAGTGGGAATGTACGCAATTTTTTCAACTTAGGCCGGTAGAGGTTTTATGTTAGCATTTTATACGGCGTGGCTGATTCTCAAATTTTTTGTTTTTTTTTTTTGGTTGGCTATTTGCATATAGAGAGATCCACTTCTCTTCTAAATGGGGCAAGGAAGCAAAAAAAAAAAAAACAAAAGGGTAGAAATTTATTATTATTTTTAATTAATGTTCAGGTGTACTCATCAGGTGGAACACAAATACATGGCATTATTTATTACCCACTAATTTGTGATCTGCCGTATAACTGCTGCGTTCATTTAAATTTACTATTTTAAAAAAAATTAATTAGCCAGACAAAGAAATAAGTGCAAATAAATAAAAATATAAAAAAGGCCAAAGGGATTCCCCCCCACTGTATTTGGCGGCCCTAATAAGCTTTTTCCTCTCCCAGCGCCCCCACGCCAAGGCTTCGCGCTTCTCCTCTCCTAGAACCCTAATTCTTACTTATTGTATATACCCACAGATACCTAGCGCACCTTCACGCGCGTCTGCTCTATTTATACCCAATCACAATAATAATAATAATAATAATAATAATAATAAAGTTTCCGCGATTGCTTTTGCTTTGGAAGGAGCCAATAATGGAGGTCTCGGTCGGCCAAAAGCAGAATAAGCCGATGGAGTTCGCGTTGGCTTCAATAACTGAGCTCGCTTCTTCTTCTTCTTCTTCTTCTTCTTCTTCTTCTTCGAGTTCTCCGTCTTTGGCCGTGATTGCCAGGTTCAGGGCCGAGAATGTAGACGCCGAGGTCCGATTCTACCGGGAGTCTGAACCGACTCACCTTATCAATGTCGATCTTAGAACCGCTCAGGTGTAGTGTTAGCAATTCCTTTTTTTTTTTTTTCGTTAATTTAAAAACTTTCTGTGCTGGCTTTGGATGAATTTTGTTTAATTTATTTCCGTTTTTTAATTTAGTTTTTGTAATTAGAGATTGAGAGTTGGAGCTAGATGCGGTTCGTGTTAGTGCTACTTTTTGTGTGTGGGATAAATTGTTTGTTTGTTCGCTGAGAAAGTAGAAGTCTCGAGAAACTTATGAGTCGGGATAGTTTAATTTCGGTTTCCGGTTGGAGAAATTAGGAATATAAGCCAAATGCAGTTGGTATGACTTCTAATTAGTTTATTGAAAAACCACAAGTTCAATAAATTTTTGCAGTTTCAGCTGGTAAAAGATGGTGCATAATGCCATTTTTTCTTTCCCTTTTTATCCATTTTGCTAGTTGGGGAAGAGAGAGCCGAAATCAAGAATCAATGTTTTGTTTAGTTGAAGAAATGCATTGCATTTCGTTTGCTCTCTGACCTTTTTGTTGCCACATTTTTGAGTTACATGTGAAGTGTGTAATCTGCAGTGGTTTGTGAGTTGAAACATGACTACTGCCTGTTATGTTTCTCAGCTATTCAAATTAGGGCCTGTTCAATCGGTTTGCATATCTGAAGGTTCAAGTTCTGATGTCCGCAAAAAGGTATGGATAATAGTTTGAATTTATTCTTCTGTTATTTTTTTTTTTTTTAACCTTACCACATTAAACGAAAATTTACTGTTCCATCTTTTTCTTTGGCGTAGAATGTAAGGCATTGAAAATGCCTGTGATGTTGATATAGTTCTTTCTGCCTTCGAGAGATATTGCTTATTATATTTCAATGATACAAGTACCTTAATGATGAAATTCAGCAGTTATTGGTACTGCTTGCATCTGTGGCAATATGATTGTTTATGTGTCACTAGATGTTTGTGTCTTAACGGTAGTACTTTTTACCAGACATATTCAAGGGGGTTCACTATCCAATTTAGAAACGAGGAGGAGAGCAGGGCCTTCCATTGTGCTTTTGACCAATGGAAGGAGGAAGTCATTGTTCAAGGTGCTTCTTTGAAAATTTCATTGTAGTTTACTGTAGGTGTTTCTGTGATATGTTGTCACATGCAGATAGATGTCAAAGACATCTATGCAGTATTTGCAAATTAATTTCCTCCTCTTTTATTATTTATTTATTTATTTTATTATTTTTCACTTTAGCTTCCTTTTTCATGAGTATAGTATTAGAAATTGTGGAACTCAAAACTCATGATCCATTGCAAAAATAGTACCGAAAGCACACACAAGGACACATGTTGTCCTATGATTCAAATATTGGTGAGCTCACATTATTCAATCATGTAACATTTGTTAACCTTATTTCTCATACACCTTCAATAGAGTAAGTCGTAATTAACTTCATTACTGGTAGATTGATTGTATCCAATATGTGAGAGCCTCATGCACTAAGACCTTTTTTTATTGGTAGACCTATTGTGCATTTGATGCAATTGTGAGTCAGTTATGCAGTGCAAGCTTGAGAAACTGAGAAGATTTTACCTGTATTGTTAATTTAATGTGAAAAATAAATCCATTGGTCTCTCACCCCACATTTGCATTTACAGTTTTGGCAGATTAGCTTTCATCTTAAAGTTGCTTTCATGTGCATTGTGTCATGCTACATTTTTATTGTTTTCTCCTTAATGTTTCTTGTTTTCTCTTCCAGGAACACTTATACCTAATGGAGACATTGTAACTTCTAGAAGCAAGTTTGATGCTAAGATAGAGGCATCATCTGCTAAAATGTATTTCCACTATTATGGCCAACTGCTGCATCAGCAAAATATGCTACAAGATTATGTTAGAACAGGTCAAATCACTGGCTATTGTCTACTAATATCTTTGATCATTTTCACACATTCACTTGAGGCTAATTAATTCTATGATTGACAACTGATCTGGTTTACATGATGAGTCTGACAATGATGAAAATTTTGGTTCAGGAACATATTATGCTGCAGTAATTGAGAACCGGGCAGATTTTTTTGGTCGTGTAGTCGTTGATGTTGGTGCTGGTAGTGGCATTTTGTCATTATTTGCAGCTCAGGTATTTTAAACTTGCTAAATGTATTCTGTAGAACCATCATGTCTTTGCCTGATGTAGTAGTTTTCTTATATTCCTTTTCTTCTTCAATTAGGCTGGTGCAAAGCATGTTTATGCTGTAGAGGCATCAGAAATGGCAGAATATGCTGGAAAACTAATTGCTGGGAACCCATCATTGAGGGAGAGGATTACAGTGAGATTTTGTCTAGCGTTTTTTGGACTTCTTGTAAAACCATTGCTCCTTTTCATTTTCTTTTAAGGAAATATGTTTCTTTGTGCAGGTAATTAAAGGTAAAGTTGAGGAAGTTGAGTTGCCAGAAAAAGCTGATATCCTGATATCTGAACCAATGGGTGAGCCTATTTCTTTGGTAATTCTCATTAAGGAAGCTGAAACATTCTTATAATGTCCGAGTGTGGAAATTCTTTCCCTTTTGGTTGTCAGTGGATTTAACTATTTGTTCTGCTTGCTAAATTTTTAGCTTTAATTTCCTCTCTCCTGTCTTTAATTCATGCAAAAGCTTTGGTCATTTCTGAGACAAACATTGAGGGTATGATATACAATAAGCATATAGTAATTCCAACTTTAGGCTTTGTAAATTTTCTTGTGTATGACTTGTAGGCACCTTATTGGTCAACGAAAGAATGTTGGAATCCTATGTAATTGCAAGAGATAGGTTTCTTTTTCCAAACGGAAAAATGTTTCCTACAATTGGAAGGTAAATCTTACTTTTAAATATGTTCCTATGGATGCCCCTTTTCTCTATCTTTTTGTATTTCTATGATATATTTGTGTTTAATTGAATTGGAGTCTTGTCTAAGTATGTTAGCCATAATCCTGTCTCTTGCATTGTTTTTGCATAATGGATATTTTGAAAGTACTTTCATGATTTGATTCAGTTGGGCAGTTTGTGATCAGTTCATTGGTATCTTTTATTCTTCCCATGATTATTATTGGTCTTCTAATATTGTTATGATGCTTCCCTATTAATGAGACTGTGTCTTGCATTCTTCTATATTAGTTTCTTTATAACTGCATCATATGTACTCCATAGATTCTGAAGTAACGTAGTTATATATTTTTTAACTAAGTTGTTCTGGAGAGTTAGGTTTCATCAAGGCAATTCGCCCTAATCCATGATATTTTAAAACTAATTGAAAAGACAGAGCATAACTCACAGGTCGTCTCTGATTTTTGGTATCTGAAGGTAATGAATTAAAATATATTTGAGATAACTCGATATGTGCTTTTGTATATAACTAACTTGAGTGACTTTTTTTTAAACCATCTCTGCATGCGGCCACATGTGTTGCTTTGTGCAGCCTTATTCATTCATGGTTCTATTATTCAAGCATTTCAATTTCATAAACTTTTGGTCATTGATTCTGTAAAGTTAAATTTACTTTTTGGCAGGATACATATGGCCCCATTTAGTGACGAGTATTTATTTATTGAAATTGCTAATAAGGTATATATCTAAATGAACTTTGCTTTGACTCTTTTCCTCTTATCAATATAATTGCTGAAACTATTTAAGGGAATATAATTATTCAAGAAAGATGAATGATTTTTTGGTGGAACTTTCTTACTATCATATTCTTGATGTTTCAGTTAAAATCAAGTTTTACCATTGGTAATGTTAGTTTTCTTGATTTTACATAGTTCCCTCTTATCAATAACTTGTATTGACACAAATTGCAGCCTTTTAGTTATTGGTTCTTTTGTATACAGGCTCTCTTTTGGCAGCAACAGAACTATTTTGGGGTTGACCTTACACCCTTATACGGATCTGCATTCCAGGGATATTTTTCTCAGGTCCAATATAGTTGCCTGTTGTTGATATATTTGAACTATGTTCCAATTTGTCTGTTTCCAAAGGTCCAGTCCCTTTTTTCTACCATGTTTTGAGGACAATCCTGCGCTGATCTATTCTTGCTTTTACTTTGTGGTGTTCCATACTTTTAATACAGCCAGTTGTAGATGCTTTTGACCCAAGATTATTAGTGGCCCCTGCAATATTTCATGTGATAGACTTTACTCAAATAAAGGTATGGTTATGCCTTTTAATTCTGTTGCTCATGCTTTCTCTCTGCTCTGCATGTTCTGCCAAATGCCATGAGAGATTAAACCATGAGCAAGTATGCGTATAGATTTTGTACTTTTGTCCTTGGGTGCATTTGAAAACAAAACTTGAAAGCTTTGAAAGCCTGTAGGACAATTCAAAGTATAAATAAGATAGAGTCCCATCATATCGTTTTCCTTTTTGTTTCTGTAGGAAGAGGGGTTATATGAAATTGACATTCCACTGAAATTCACTGCCTCTGTGGGAACCAGAGTGCATGGGCTAGCATGCTGGTTTGATGTGTTATTTAATGGAAGGTAAGTATTTGACTCCAGTCAGTAACTTTGGTCTGCACTTTATATTTGCTTAACTCACTGAACTGTTTGCCTATCGGCAATGCATTGGTCTACAGCATTGTGCAAAGGTGGCTTACAACTGCCCCAGGAGCACCTACAACCCACTGGTATCAATTACGTTGTGTTCTGTCTCAGCCGCTCTATGTCATGGCAGGACAAGAAATTACTGGCCAGCTCCGCATGGTTGCCCACAATTCTCAGAGTTATACCTTATACTTAACATTGTCAGGTGTTGTTTTCCTCCATACCCCTCTCTTGTTTTGCCTTGCTATCTCATTCGCTTTTGAACAAGCAGTAATCAACTTAAACAGCTAAAATGTGGGGCCCTGGTGCTGAACAAGGAGGAATACTTCAGACGTCTTCATGCAAACTCGATCTAAAAGAGCCATATTATAGAATGTCTCAACCACAAGCCTATGCAATGGCTCAAGATCAGCAACCACATCAACTAACAAATATGCAGGTAACATAGGAAAAATGAGTTTGAGCAACAAAGAAATTGCCATGACTGCAGTGCCGTTTAGCATGTAATTGAGGCGTAAGTGATTGCTAACTTTGTAATGGTGATTTTCTCTGTTGGAGTAAAACAAAATAAAGCAAGGTGGAAATTGGGAGTTGGGGAGAGGAGGGTTTTTTGGGGGGAGGGGGTTGGTGCTGTGTAATCTATGTTATCCTATGTTAATTTAAGGTTTTACACATCTCTTTAGAGTAACTTTGGTTTATCCTTTACAGGACATACACATTCAAGGAGAGGATTTAGAGGAACCGGACCTGATACAACCACCATCACAAAGTCTGGATGGCATGTGACAATTTTGACGCAGCGCATGCATGTAACTTTAAATTAATTTATCTTACCTACCTTAGTTAATTTAAATTCCTCTCTACCTGTTGTGTATCAGTTCCAGTGTAAGTTGAGCTCCTATATTCTTCGTCATTTTACCTGCCCCAGGGGAGGGGGTGTGTGAAAAAATGTAGCCATTCAATTCTAGATTTAATTTACGCAGAAATGAGTAATCCTAGATTTGTTATGATTGAGAAATTGAGTCCTCGCAGATGAGGAATCGAAAGATCCGAGTATGAATTATTGCTGATGACAGACAAAAGAGTAAGAATAAGTGCCACAATTTAAAACGAGAGAGGTGCTCTGCGTGTGTGTGTAGTTAGAGCGTTGGCGGCACTATTTTGTCCCGGTACACTTATGATCTGTGGTTGAAAAATATTGGTAACAAAAGAAGTGGCGAAAAGTCCCCATACGAAACCCAGAGTTGTTTCGGCCCAACTGGTGTCCGCCTCCCGCGTAAAGAGGGACCAATTACGGGGAATGCACGATCAACCCACGAATGCCTACCTACCTAGCCTTTCATGCATTTTTGGGCGAATGACTCACCGTAACAGACGTTTCTTGACAAGTCTCTCTTCTGATTCCTGTCATCAGGAAAGGCAAAGCTGTCTTCCCTTTCTTTTTGTCAACTTAACGCTGCCTTGGAGTTTAACATATTGGGAGGTTTTGCTTGCTAACAGGATATCCATAGCTGGTGGAAAGTGTAGTGAAATGGTCGAATCAAAACAAACTTTGCTGGCAAAAATACCACCTCCTTTTCAATAACAATTTGTACCCAACAAAATTGGTACCTTTTTATTTGTCTTGCAGTAACAGTAACAATACATGTGGTCTCTCTAATAGGGTCGAGATCACCCTCAAGCGTTAAGAAACCAACGCCATATTACACTCCAAGAAAGCCACAAAAATAAATTAAACGCTCACCATCAGATTGAACGGGGTTGTTTTGTATGCACCCCCCCGCGCACGATCCTTCCAAAACTGAAGCAGTAACAATACAACTAGTAATTTAGCATATCCATGTTTCTTCCAGCACCGCCGGCATACAGACGTCTAATGATGGACGTTACAATAGGAGCAATACCAATGAGCGCGATTTGCAGTTCTGAACTGCTCGTCTTGACAGCAATCTGCCTGCTTGGCCTATTGTTCATTCCAGCGCGGATGGCCATTTTGGAATTCTGACCAATAGAAAACCGAGTCCGTATATAGATGTTGAACTCTTTCTTATCCTTCGTAACTTGTACAGAAAATTCACCTGGAAACCAACCCACAACTGCAATATTTCGTTCCAGGCTGAGACTGTAACGTCTGCAATCTCGGTCCCAGACCTCCGAGTTGAAAACTGGTCTTACCAGAAGCTGGGAGGTGGGCTCTAACATTCTGTCTCCATAAGAAGGATCGCCGCCAACAAAGGAAGGTGGGAGGACTGGACGAGGTATAGGAACTGGGACGGTTGCTGGACTTCCATCTTCCTGGTCCACATCATCCCCAAGATACGTATAGTCACTAACGCCATTAACTTTGCCTTTCTTCATGATCTCCTTCAGCCTTTTCACCTCTGCCCTTGATTGCTTCTTTTGAAATAGTTTGACACGATAATCGTACTTCTCAAAACATGCTTTCCTTTGCTCCTTGCTGATCTTATCAAGTTGACATGTCCTCGGGGAATTGGATGGTGTTAGCTGTTCATTCTCATTTTCTTCATCAGAATCCAGGCCAACACCATCACTACCTTGATCAGCAGCAAGTTTTGGATGAGGACAGGACTGCAGTATTGAAGAAACCAAGCGTGGAAAAGGTAAGGAGCAAAACCGAAAACCAAAAACCTTATTCTGATCCAAAAAATCTTTCGACTTGAAGATAGAACTTGCTTCTGATAAAATCTTCAATGAGTAACACAAAAGTAACAATTGTGGCCTCCAACTCTGTCCACTGGGCAGGACATTCTCCCCACTTTCGTTCTTAGCACTTGATGGATGATTCTCGACAAGAGACACAGGACACATCATACTTGGATGCATTAAATGTAGATCGCCAACTGCTTGGCTGATGGCTTGCTGAATAATATGGGATCGTCCAGCTACAAACACCTTAAAATTGAGGGGTGAACCGGATGGTCCATCAGGTAGAGGAGAAGCAGCATGGGTCAAAGTGATAATGGCATTTTGCCAGATTGATGCGGCGAGAGAATTTGTCAGTGAGCGTAACAATGGCAAATCATTGAGGTCTCTTGCATGGATATCTAAACGGTCAACATAGAGGACAACATCAGGAGGAAACTTCTTTGTGAACCTCTTTATGGACGCTAATATTTTCCTGTTTGTGGCTTCTTCCTTCACAGAAGGTCTTAGACCTGGTGTATCGAGCATTCTGATCTTCACTCCATCTATTGTTCCAACAATATCTTTTATCTGAGTTGTGGCAGGTTCAAAAGCATTGCTCATGACTTTTTCCTCTTTAAAAACAGAATTAATGGTTGCACTCTTTCCCACCCCAGTTTTTCCAAGAACTAAAATGTTCAAAGAGAAGTCCAAATTGTTGTTGCCCTCCTTTTCAAGCATCTTTGTCATTTTCCAAGCAGATTCAAGGCTGAACTTGGGATTAGAATGTCCCCCTGTTGCTAGGGCCAGTCTATGCAGCACTTGTGCTGCTATAGGTTCTTCAGGAGAATATCCTAATCGGTGGACAAGCCTCAGATATTTTAACCCAATATTTTGTATCTTCTCCATTATCTTCTTTTCTTCTGCACATAAACTGCCCTGCATCATGTCTTCAACCACATCTGACGCTGAAGCAGGAATCATCGACCCAAATAAGGAAGTCAAACCAGCAGGATGCTCAAGAGAAGACAGTCCGGGATCATCAACAGAGGTAACCATGACACTGCCAACATCCAATCCAGTAGCAGTTACTGCCCTTGATAGAACAGCCGATGCAGCAGGATCAAATAATTCCTTCCCCTCACTCTTCGTCTTTGTGTCCACTTCTTCATCTGCACAATCCTGAGAATTCTCAGCCCTCACAAGAGGAAGGGAGGCTAAAGTATGCTCAAATTCATTAATAAAATTCCTGGTTTGAGAACTGCCAAAGATCAAGTCTTCGATATCTTGATCAGAAAGGAAACTCTTCTCCACTCTTATTTTCTCCAAATCATGGTTCACGTCCTGACTAAGATTCAGAGAATTGGCATTGCTCTGCCATGCAACTGCCAATCTATCACCTTCAAAGTTTTTACACATTTCAACATTATCCAAAGAATTCTTTGTCTGAAGTCCATTTGAGAAACCAGCAGCATCTATCAGTTCAGCTCCAATAGCATCATTAGACACAGGCAAGTCAAGCCCTATGTTAGTAACTGGCCCAGTATTATCTTCAACGTTCTCATTGTTCCGGACATTATCCATAGCCATGCTTTCAATCATAGATTCAGCTGCCTCGGCTCCCACACCTTCAAATTTTGGTCCTTGAAGCACTGGTGCAGCAGTCTGGGCAGTCTCGCTGGCAAGTGTGATTAAACTTTCAAAAGCATGATCAGCACACACGGTGCCATCTAGCCTTTCAGAAATATTTTCCTTTAGCTGGACGGCAAAAGGTTGCTCAAATACATGGTCCACAGGATCCCAACCCAGACTATCTGTTTTGTTGGCATCTCTACAATTGAAGTCACTCTCTTCTTGCTCTATATTCTGCAAAGGCTGCTTTTGTTTGACATTATGCTTAACTTCACCATCCCATTTTGCTATTTGCTCCAAACTTTCCCTTTGGTCCTCTCCTGAAAACTCACTATGTTCTTCTGGTGCAATAACACGAGCCTCGGGCTTAAGAACCCCAACTGACACTAAGTCATCAGCAAGACACGCAACATCTTCCACCCCTTCCATATTATCTGGCTTAACACCCTCTTTGCTGTCCTCCAAATGCTGAACATGAGCTTCCAGGCCAAACACATGGCCCTCATCACTGGGCAAATCAACAGAAGCAGAATCATTAAAGGAGCACTTCTCTGCAATTGCCTGGTCTTTAGAACCCAAAACACCATTGTCAGCGGCAGAAAAATTGTTCAAAGCCAAAACTTCATCAACAATTACCGGTGGTTGCTCAACAACAGAAAAATCTCCTCGCAGCAGCAACTCAATTTCCCTATCTTCTTCAACACCTGACAGCTTAACCCTTGGTGCACTATCAGCTGTCTTTGGAAGGCCAAAGCTTGGAACTTTAACAATGCCCGAAAACCTGTCATGTTCCACGTAACTTTGCATTCCTTCTTCACCCACCAATTCATCCAATTCCTCATCATCCATTGATAACTGCGCAATGGGCCTGTCCAATTCAACAACAGAGCTAGCATGACTGCCCACTAAACTACTCTCTTTCTCTTCTGAGAACGAATTGCCTGAACTTTCCTCCTCCAGGCCTGCCGCAGAAGGCCTTGGGAGTATAAATTTGTCAACAAAACCAATTTCTTCTGGATTTTCTTCATCCGGGCCTCCCACAAGAGGCCTCTCTGATGCAGTATCAGACTCCTCGCCACTCGCAAACTCCTCACCACTTGCAAACTCTTCAGGCTCAGACCCATCATCAATACTAACACTAGCATTGCTATCAGAGTCATCAGTCTTATGACCGTCAGATTCAAAATCAGAAGAATCATCTTTGGGAGTAACACGAGCTCTGATAGGGATAAAATCTGTGGGGGGATGTAACGAGCTGTAAAGGTTAGGGGTCCCTCTTGCTGTGGAAAGAGAGACATGTGTCAATGACGCCATGGCTTCAAGCTTTTCCTTTTCCCTCTCTGTTTTTTTTTATTTTTCACCCTGTTGCTATGGACTACAGTATAGTCAAACCAAGGATATCAAACACCCTCAATTATCAAGAGCATATTAGGTTTTAGATAGATGTACGTGCTAATTCGCGCGGCACTAAGTCAATCTCGATCTCGCGAGAGTGGATCTCCGTGGCAATCGGCACACTAACAAACAAATAATGCATGTGGCAAAGCAAAAGGAGTGACTGGTGAGATTATTTTTCTAGCGGGGTTTATTTTTTCTTTTTTTTTTTTTGAAAGATAAAATAAGATTATTGGCTTTGGGCTTGGCGTCAGGTTCTTCCGTTGGACTTTGGATTGGAGGGACGGGGGTCGTTGGCCGAAGGGATACCACATGTTTTTTCGGTCTTACAAAACCAGATACCAGTTTTGGAGTTTTTTGTTTACATATTGGATTAATGAGTTAGGTCTCTCTCTTTTTGTATCATCCCGCTTTTGTCTTTTGTCTTTTTATATATATATATATATATATATATATATATATATATTTTATTATTTTTAAATCTTAAAAAAGAAATTTTATTACGAATATATTCATCATTATATTTACGTCATCTTTTGATGATGAGCTTATTATTATTTTTTTATGGGGTTTTTTTTTTTGGTCGCAAATGATAAAATAAGATTATTGGCTTTGTGGTTCGGCGTTAAGTTCTTGGTTGCCCTTCGGATGTGAGGGACAAGGGCCCCTGGCCGAAGAGACACCACATGTTCTTTTCGTCTTCACAAAAACAGATACCATTTTTGGGGTCTTGTGGTCACGCGTGGGGATGATGATTTAGGTCCTCATCTCTTTTGTAATCATCAACTTGCTTTTGTTTTGTTTTTTTTTTTTTTTAAAAAATGTTTTTCTTTTTTAAACCTTAAAAAAAGAAAGAAAGAAAATCTATTATATCACATTAATGATCACTTTTTAATATCTTTATTTAATTCTTTATAAAAAAATTTCATTCAATTTTTCTTATAAAAATAATTCACAATCAAAATAATAATTCCATTATAAATTTTCATTTATTAAAAAATAAATTTCAGTAACAATTTTAAGCCTAAATTAATTATATATAAAAAATACTAAGTAAGTAAACTTGCGTTATGATTAGACACTTGCTTTTGTTTTCTTTCGGTGGAGGATGATGGATTGAACATTTGCGGCTTAAAAAGTTTTGTACCAAATCCGGCCCCTTGAGCTCTGCAAACCAAATCGCTACAGCTTCGAGTTACCCAATTTAAAAAAAAAAAAAAAAAAGGCGCAAGTTATCTGAGAGGCTGGAATATTTATTTTTATTATACGGAACATGGTAACTTAACCATTCAAGTCTAGTTTTTTTTTTTTTAAGTCGATGAAAAAAAAATTAAAAATGTTTGAAATATAATTTTTATGTAAATAATAAGAGGTAGAGATATATTGAAATTTACTTGTATTAATTAATAAATTACATCTTCATTATTTGTATTCCTTATGGCAAAGCCACAAGCCATACCCGAAAGGAAGACCGAAGACTTTTCCACAACAGGGTTGGTAGAGGTGCGCCGTGCCGGTGCCGCAGTGCAACACACAAACACAAGCGACGCGCGAGAAGTCCAATAGCAAGCTGCTGTTATGGTCCCTTTCCCCAAGAAACATTAATTTAATATCGGGTGGGCCATTGCCCAACGTAATCAGATGTTATACTAATAAGAACAGATAACTTCGCTTGCTTGATATCAGCCAAAATCTATGCACTCCACTCAACTTTTATATTGTAGAAAAAAAGAGAATCTTGACCATATAAACAGATTATCTTTTGAAGAGAAAGTAGTGATTTCGTGACATGAATTCAGTGGAAAAAAATCTTAGTCATGTAAGTATGAGTATTGAGAGAAGATAATGCCACAGAAAGACCGAAAGAAAGGTATGAATAGTACCTAAGCCTGGCTTGCTTAAATTATAATGCCTTCTTCTGCGCCCGTTTCCTGTCTTCACGACGTGGGATTATCATGCGGGACGCCGCTTCGTGCCGCGTGGTGCGAAAGTGACGATAACATAAAACCGAGGTACAGGTAACATTACCCTATTGATCCAAACCATAACAGGCTCGTCTTTGGAGGATGTCAGAGAAAAAAGGTTGGGGTTGGGGTTGGGAGGGAGGGGGAATAAGAATTTACCGAGGCAGACTTGCATACTGACATTGCGGTGCATTATTGGTCAAAGTGAGCAGAGGGGCGCAGTTAATCTTGTTTATTTTCCTCGTCAAAGCAAATTTCAATTAACCATTCCCCGTTTGGCGTCCTTGCTTTAGTAGTTGTACTAACAGTTCCATGGTGGATGGTGCCCCTGTCACTGTCTTTTGTGTACAGATTGGAGAGATGTTTTTGGTGCATCGGAAGGGTGTTTGGGAGTCATTTGTGTACCCCTTTTTTATTGGACAGTTTTTTTTTTCCATTTTTTTCAGAAGGGCCGGCTGTTTCTTTGCAAGGTGGTGGCCTTTGACTAGATTGTGTTTCTTTTAAACGTTCATGGCTGAACAACTGCCGCCTGTGTCCACATTTGCTGCTGTTTCGTGTTTGCACATCATTATAATGTGCTTGCTAGCAACAGAGGGAAATATGAAAATCAACACAAAAAACTTTATAAAAAATTTATTTGAAGCCTTAATATTTATTGTTTATCAACATTATGAAAGGATTTACAATCTTATTATTAAGTGCTATGATTGTGATAAGAGAGGACTTTATGTGTGTCAATGTTGTTTAAAGAAGAAAATGGTGCAAGGTAATAGCGTGACCTCTAGCGATAATCATGAAGTAGTCGACAGTGAAAATGAGTGAGATTTGAAAGTAACATTTGTTGTTATGGAACCATAAGAAATGTTTCCAATAATGTTCACCACGATGAAGAAGAGATTGTCTTAAGTGTCATAATGCAGAAGGAAATTAAAGGGCACACAGATACAACCAAATTCCAGTAGGGTGGAACTACAACAAGAATTTTAACTTTGACTTGGAATGCTTTAACTACGTAACTATTTATAAAAAAAAAATTGCAAAAGCTATTTAAATATAAGAGAGGATATGTTATGGTAACTACAAACAATTCCAAATTATCAAACACTTATATTGGTCAAGCAAGGGTTACACCATGTCATAGACTTGATACAGCCTAGTTGAAGGACATCCATCATGTCCTAGGCAAATGAAAAAATCATTTATTAGTAAGTAACTTAATTACTTTAAGCAACTTTATATTTGTTTAATTTAAATGATCTCAAAGTTTATAAAAATTTAAAAGTAATTGACATACCATTTTTAAAGAAAAAAACAAGATTATATCTACATAATGTTTGCCAAATTAACATATGTAAATAAATAAATAAAAATAGACAATAAATTTATTATATGCATGCTTAAAAAATACCAACCATCATAAATTAAAGGTAATGATGAACAAATCAATACTTGAAGACCTTTCGGTTTAAAGTGATATAGTTAATTTGTGCAAAATATTCATATAAAAAGTTACATCAACTACTATGTAAGGATTCAAAATTCAAAACTATACAACATTTGAAGTTTATTTATTCAAATATATGTGATCAAGGAAAATACCTATATATATATATATGACTATTAGTATATTGTACTTCAGGCATATTTAAGTGTTCTTTATGAAAGAAAAATTAAAAATACGAAGCAAATTCAACGAATTTAAAGAAAAATTTGAAAAGAAAATGGAAAGAAAGCTCCAATGCTTATATAAAAACAATAAGATAGAGTACATCTTAAAGAAATTTACAAAATACTTGAATGAATAAAAACCAAAGACACTTAATATGTTCTAGTATACTACAACAAAATGATATGACTAAAATAAAGAGCAAACATCTTATAAAGGTGTGTAAGAGCATATTACATGCTAAGAATGTGTTAAGAAAATTTCAAACCAAGTATATGAAAACTGCAACTCATGTGATCAACAAACTTCCTTAAGCAAAGTTAGGATTTGTCTTTGTTAATGAGAAGCTTTGAAAAATGAAACCAACAATAAATCACTCTCAAATATTTGGTAATGTTTGCCATGTATTCGTACTTAGTCAACTTTGTAGTAAATTTGATAAGAAAGTTGAGTGGTACATTTTTATTGGATATTATAACAAAATGAAATGTTAGAGATGTTGTAATTTTATAACAAATTGAATCTATGTGTCATGCAATGTTGTGTTTGATAAAGTATTATCATAGTGGTCACCTTAGTTGATATCTCTACTTAATTTAAAAGAAATAGAAGAGAAATTACAAAAGAATAGTGATAAGTAAGGAATTCTATCATAATCAAGCTTTATAAAAATGGATAAAAAAAAAGTTGAATCAAAACATATGATAGATTGATGTATATGATATATTTTCAATAGATAAAGAAGAATTTATGTAAGAGAAAGTTAAATAAGAGGTCTTAAAGGTAAATAAATCAAGTTGAATATAAAAACTAAATGTAAATGTAACTTTATTTGTAGAAGATATTATGCAAGAAATTTTATCACAACTAAGCCTTGTGAAGATGGATAAAAAAAAGTTAAAACAAAATACATGACAGATTGATGTATATGATAAGTCTTTAATAAATAAAAAAGAATTTGTGCAAAAGGAAGCTAAATAAGAGGTTTTAAAAGTAAAGAAATTAAGTTAAATATGAAGACCAAATGTGAATGCAACTTGTAAAAAGTATTATAAAAAAACTATTATCTTTTAAAAAAATTATTAAAGTGACTAATGAAAAAAGACAATAAATGAAGATATTTAAACATTTAAAGAAAATCAAATTTAAAATTTAGTACTTAAGCCAAAAGATATGAAACTCGTATCTTGCAAATTGATGTAGAAGATACAAAAAAAAAAAAGATTTAATGGATTGATAGAAAGATATAAGGCTTGCCTAGTTGCTATTGAATTTTCATAAGAATATGACATGAACTATGATAAACTTTTAATCCAATTGCAAAAATCATGATTGTAAGTATTACTTGCCTTTATAGCAATTAAGTACTATAAGATATAGCAAATGGATGTAAATAATGTTTTTTTTTTCTATAGAAAACTAAATCAAAAAATTTATATACAACAATTATAAGATTCAAAAATAATATCCATTTAGAGCACTCATGTTTAAGAAAAAAATTTTATGGACAAAAAAAAGCATTGAGAGTATAATATGGTAAAATTGTTAAATTTCTAATATAAAGTGTATATACAATGTCACATATGTACTTAAGCCTATTTGTTAAAACTTAGGCTATTAAATTAACTATCATTGATATATGTTGACGATATAATTATCATTAAAGATGGTAGAGTCAATGTTAGTGAAATTAAGGAAAATCTCTTAGTCTACTTGAAAGAGCTAGGAGAGTTAAAGTATTTTTTTTTTTTTTTACATTAAAAGTAGATGGAACAAAAGAAGAATTGTTCACTAAAACAAATATAAAAGTGATTTACTCTAGAAGTTTAAGATGCTAGAAATGCAAGTTTTTACTGAAGCCAATATCAAGCTAAATGCTTCAAAAGGAAATAAGTTATAAGATTCAACCATGTATGGACAATTGATTAAGAGCTTAATTTATTTAACTTTAATGCAACCAAACATTATCTTTGTAGTTAAAGTTATGCATGTAAAAATCAAGGAAACATTATCTAAAGTCATGAAGTAAATATTAAAATATATTAAAAACATATTAAATTATGAAATTCTTTACAAAAAAAGGGAAAGAGTGCAATATAATTACTTATTATAATGTAAAATATGAATAAGATCACAATATTGGATGATTAACATTATGTTCAAATTAGACTTAAGGTTATTAGTATGTTGATGTAGAGACAACCAATAGTCTCATTATCAACTATTAAAGTGGAGTATAAAGCAACAACAACAAAAACACAAGAAAATGTTTTGTTTGTACTTCTTTTTAAGAAATTTTATGAATAACCAAATTATGTAGTAAATAGTTAGTCAACTATAGAATTGATTAAGAATCTTGTGTGTTTTATACAAGGACAAAGTATATAAAAATTCATCACACTTTATGAGAAAGAAAGTTTCACAAAGTAAGATTAAAATGAAAAAAATCAATACAAATAATCAAATAATTAAATATTTGTACTAAATGACTTAATAAAAGTAAAATTGATTATTTTTGCTTACAAGTTAAAGCAATTGCTAAAAATGAAACTTGTGTAAAGGGAGAGAATTGAAAAACAAAACAATAAACTTGTAAAAGTATCTAGGCTAAAAAGTTTCCAACTTTACAAGAAGATTTTTGAAATTTTAATATTCAATTTTTATGCATATCATGAAAATTTTTATAAGTTTATTGTGACATTAATTATTTTTTGGTGTAGAAAATTTTACATTAATTTTATTCTACTATAAATAGATTGTGTGTGTCATAACAACAATAATATTAATAAAGAAATTAAGAAACAAGTTAAGTGAGTTGAATATCATTATAAAAATAGTTTACAAAAAATAAGTGTTGAATGATAAGAATTTGCAAGTAAGTGCAATATATTAGTATTTATGTTAATAATAAAAATTTTTATTTAAATCTTAGTCTCGACACCAAAAATATCCATTTAAACAGGACAAGAGAAAAAAGAAATAAACCTCAGTGAAGTTCGGAGAAATAGTCGAGAAAAGGGCAAATACAGGGCTGAGAGAAAAAGTCTAAAGCCAGTGGTAAATGTCACATCCATCACAAATCTAAAAATCTTAATAATAGAATCATGTAAAACCAGAATTTACATGAAACTTCCAATTGCCAATAGAAGTCTAGACTGAGCAAAACCCTACTGTGAAGAGGTGATTTTGACGATAGATTGAGCACGAAGGGCCTGCAAATTTGATTGACAAAAGTCTTGCCATAGCTCCTGCTTATGTTCTTCATTACTAGTGTATGCTTCGTACGTGAAGATCACAATATTCCGTGCTGCCTCTCTTGCCTCAGGCAGTTGATCATTCAACAAATCTGAAGCCATTTGAACCAGAGAAACCAACCCAAATTCTTCCATTTTTTTTAAGCCCTGGAATATACACCACATAACGATCTCTTTTCAGTTAAAGGCCAAAATATATGCAATATAAGTAAAAGAAAATGTGGGCTCATAAAATTTTACCATCCTGGACACACAGTGGGAGATAAAGATGGCAACTTTGGCCCTGACTCTAAGGTTGGAGTGGCTAACATAAGAGTGGAGCTTACGGAGCAGAGGCAGAGGGGTCATAGACCTCACCATTGCGTTCAATGCTCTATCCGCTTCTTCACAGACAAACCGTTTATCTTGAGATGCTTTGAGCAGCAGTTGCAGCAGCTGTGCACATCACAGGCGCATTGCATTAAAAACCAATTGCGAAGGTGAAAAAGAAAAACAGAAAGAGAAGGGAAGTGATGGGGTCCGTACCAAGTTATCAAATGAATCTGTGGTGGAGTCAAGCAATTTGTCACCAAAGGCATTGAAAATATCAGATGAAGCCATGATAGATGTTTTGCACAAAGCACTTCGTGGGTTTTTAATAGCTTTTATCACCACTAACATCACCTTTTCCCTATTCCAAGTCACATAAATGCTCTTGTTTAGCAAGAGCATCAAATCTAATGTAAAAGGTATAAATCTTTAAGAATTGCAAGAGCAAAACCATCTTACAACATTGGGAGCAAGAGAGAAGAATGATAAATTGCAAATCGCCTAGCATTGTTCAGTGACTCGCAAACCTTTGTCCAGTCCTTTAAATCTAAGCCTTCAGTGAGACCCTGCAAGATCAAAAATTCAAATAAACCATCCAATCAAAGAACATAATCGACTGGGTTTCTTCTACAGGTGCAAAACAAGATCGCCTAAAGAAACAGAGAAAGAAAGAGGTAAAGAGAGAATTACTTCGATTTTAGATTCGGGGTCCGGCAAGGCCTTGAGGTCCTCAGAGGGAATATAATCAATGGCCGCATCCGCAGACGGTGGTGGCAACGGTGCTGCCCTGTTTTCATCGCTTACACCCAACTCCGATTGCCTTATTATTGGAACAGAGGCTTTCACCTGCTTTTTGGGTCTTTCTGGTGGTAACGTGAGAGCATTTTCAATGGGTCTCAACGCCATTTTTCCTATGAAGTGTGAGAGGGAGAGGGAGAGAGAGATCCAAAAGACAGATTTTTTTTTTCCCAACAGTTTCGATTTAATCGGAGGTTTCTATTACATATATTCCGTGGGCATCTGATGCAAATTAGGAAAGTGAAAACTCCTTTATATCCCTTGTTTTCGAAATTTAAATTTTGAAGGAAAGTTATAGAGAGACGTTGGGACTTTTTGGGTAATAACGGTCACATGTAGTACAGGATTCTCTGCGGTTGATTGTATCCAAATTCACGTCTTAAAAGTCTGATCCCATTTATCCCCAAAAAAAAAAAAAAAGGTCTGATCCCTGAAAACAGACGCAGTTGATTAACGGTTATGATTGAAAAAAGTTGCAGTACGTTGACGACAAAAAGAAAAAAAATTTGTTCAATATTTTAAACTAGTTACCATTTGTTTTATAACGTACCACTCTTTTTAGGAAGTAGCTAAAATATAAAAGGAAGGTATTTTATTTAGGATTGATTAATGGGGACCGACCACTGGGGGTCCCACAGCACTCTACAAAGATTGACAATACAGAAAAGAATGTCCCTCCGTACTTGTTAGATGTCAGCGTCCCAAGCTCTCCCCCTTACGTGGGGCAAGCGTTTGAACCCTGGCCCCAGTAGAGGCACACTGCCGTCACCACCGCGGCTAGGCTGCTTCCCCATTTGATGATAAAGCCGAAAGCATTCCCCCTGGAGTACAACTGGCTTCCAACGAAGGAGCCTGGGGCGACCATGGCAATTGCTGAGCCAAATAATCATTCTGCTTAATGCTTATCCAGCATTAAAATGCAGCGCTATTGGTTCCAAAAGCGAACCATTTTATACATGGAGCATTGCAACCGGATACTGGGGTGACAAAGTCATTTCATAGGCGTTGTTAGCACTGTTATGATTAACATGCATCTCTGAAGGTCGTACCAATGAAGCATGAAATAGGTGCAATTACCTGGAAAATTTGAGAAAATACAAGGGTGGTTCAATCATTTGTAGGATAATGTAGAAGAGCATCTATACATAATTCCAAGAGAAACCTTCTATTAATTCTTGTCCCGCCAAAAGGTGAACAGCATGCAGATATACCATGGAGTTGCACAGGCATCCAACTCAAACAGAGACAGTATGTCATCATTTGAAAATGCTGAAGTATTGTCAACTCAGGGCTAGAGAGAACAGCTGTTGTTGAGTGCAAAACATGGAAAGAAATCTTGCTTTCCAAAGCCGAATGCCCCACAATATGTCAGTGTTTTATTCAAAGATATTGAGATACACAATAAATAAGACAAAGAAATACGTCTGGAGAAACAACTCCAGCTCCATTAACAATGGGCGGGGCATGTAGACAAAATGAGAAAAACAACTAACCCCCAGTTAAAGTCATTAGTTTACTAATATCTTGCAGCACGTTGAGATTTTGCTGCTTCTTTCAAAACGGCTCCCACAATTGCTGCCTGCTCCAGACATTCAGCCTTGTGTAGTGCATCTAAAAGTACAACGCAAGTTTTGGTGTGAATAGTGCAACCTTTTAACCGAGTTTCCTCAAAGAGCTTGTATGCTTCCATCGCCCTATATGCATAGCTTAAACCTTCGATGATAGCATTATAAGTAGCAGAATCAGGTATACCCCCATCTGCTTTAAATCTTTCAAAGAGGTTATTAGCATCTACAACGTTCCCAGCCTTTGCAAGTCCTGAGATCATGGTAGTGTAGACAATAGTATTGGGTTTCAAACCTTGCTTCCGCATCTCTTGCCAAAATACAAAGGCCTTGTTAAATTTTCTGACTCTACAGAGACCATTTATGAGAATGCCATAAGTTACTTCATTGGGGATGCAATTCAAGTCCTTCATTGACTGAAAGCAGACAAGGGCTTCATTAATTTCCTCTGCTTTCACCAGTCCATCAAGCAAGCAATTCCATGTGTATACATTAGCTGTTAAACCCTTTTGCAATAACTCTTCCATAATTAGATACGCCTCATCAATTCTACCCACTTTTCCAAATCCATCAATAAGACTACTGTAGATGACAACATTTAATTCAATGCCATTGGACTTAGCTTCTTCAAAAAGCATGTATGCTTCATCAAGCCTATCAATTTTAGCAAGGCCATCAATGACAGAACCATATGTTACAACATCTGGATGGTGACCCTTTGACTTCATTTCTTCCAGCAATTGATAAGCTTTATCCACCTTACCTGACTTGCAAAATCCATCAATAAAGGCATTGTAAGCACGGGTATCCAGAACACAGCCTTGTTCCTTCATAGCATAGAATAACTGATAAGTTTCACGAGCTAAGCCAGCTTTCACAAGGCCATGGATCAGGATAGAATAACTTCTCACATCTGGTACAAATCCTCGAGCCTTAATTTCTTCAAACAAAGCCCTACCTTTCTCAGTTTCTCCAGCTTTGAAAGCACAGTCCATGTAGGTATTGAGGAGCATGAGGTCAGGAAGACAACCCCTAAGGTTCATTTCCCTGTATATTTTGTGGCCATCAGCCTTCCTTCCGCACTTAAAGAAGTTTCTAATGAGGGATGTATACACAACAGCACAAGGAATATGATCAGAATCAAGCATCCGTTCATAAAGCCTGTAGGCATCATCCACTCTTCCTTGTTTCCCTAGGCCATCTATAAGTGAACAAAAGGTAATGGCATCTGGGGTGCAAACTTTATGATCCAATCCTTCAAATATAGAACAAGCTTCATCAATCTTTTTGGCTTTACAAAGCCTATCAATCATTACATTCACAGTCATAATATTAGGAAACAAGCCAGCTTCCACCATAGCATCCCGAACCTTGCAAGCAGCGTCAACATTTCCTGCTCTGCAAAGCATGTCAATAAGAATATTATATGTTGCAAGATTGGGAAGTGCATCTTTCTTCATTTCCTCAAGGATTCTTAATGCCTCCACTGTGTTTCCTTTTTTCCCAAGACATGTAAGGATACAATTATAAGCAATCACACTAGGAATGCAACCCTTTGCCTTCTGCCTCTCCAGTAAACTATATGCCTCATCAAACTTTCCCACTAATCCATATCCCATAATCATAGTGTTGTAAGCATATGCACAAGGAACTTTTCTGTTTTGCTCCATCTGCTCAAATATTTCCACTGCTTCATCTAGTCTATTGGCCCTGCAGAGAACACCCATCATGCTAGTATAAGTCACATCATCGGGTGTTAAACCATTTGCTTTCATCTCATGAAAGAATTTCCAAGCCATATCCACCTTCCCCACCTTACCAAAGCAATCTATACAGACATTGTAAAGAACAATGTCAGCATTAAAGGAGTTGCTTTTCATCTCATCCAACAGGGAGAGAGCAGCATCAACACGGCTCTCCCTAGCAAATGCACGAATGAGAGTTGTAAACAAATGCACACTCACTTCATAGCCAAGCTCCTGCATTTGATGAAAGAGAGTGAGCATGAGATCAGATTCACGAACTTCAGATAAAGAACCAATCAATGTCGTATAAGCCGAAAATGCAGGGCGGAATTTGAACTTCCTCATTGCTTGAATAATATCAAAAGCATCTTGAAGCTTCCATGACTTGATACAACTTACAATTAACTCAACACATGCATGATTAGATGGACCAAACCCTGCAATACTCATTTCTCCCAGAATCTGATCAAGGAAATCAAACTTTTTGGCTCTAGCCATCACCAAAAGAAGTGAATTGTATGCCTCTGGACATAGTGCTCCGTCAGTTCTCTTCTCTGCCCACCGAAAATAATTCACAGCATGATTAACATTCTTAAGCCTTCTTAAAACCCCAATAATTAACTCTGGATGAGGTTTTTCATCGAGCATTGATAAAGCACTCTCAATAGTTGGGCCCCAAGGACCACTTTCCAAAATACGACACATCTCATCCACCCCCGGTCTGACACCGTCATTTCTCCTGAAGTTTTCTCGATCAACTGCATCCACAAGGGAAGAGGATTTCCCGCCCAATTCAGAAGAAGGGCCATTATAGGATGATAACAATTTATTTGAACTGGTAAAAACCTGAAAGCAACCACGGCTGTAGTAGTATGCTATCCCTGAAACATCAAAAGGCAGAAGAGTTAAAAATAAATAAATAAATTCAGCATTTCTGCAGCTCGTTAAGATTGAAGAAATAACATTACTAACCGCAAAATATGAATCAATTACGCAACAATTATAGTGACACGTTCAGACAATTCCACTAAATAATGAAACTACCGATACAAATACATTAAGACCCACAGACATAGTTCACCCTGAGTACTATTTTCTTAACTAAAAACAAAAAAAAACTCCAAAAAAAAAAATTACCAGGGTTCCTCAAAATCATTTTGATACAAGCATCCCCGACCACCTGCTGGGCCTTTGATCTTCTGGGCACAAAGCTAACAGAGGCACAAACACAAACACCTTGATGGTGACTGAAAAGAAAACGCTTGAATTGCTTGTTTCCTCTGTCAACTAATTGCTGACACTTCAGTTTATTCAAGCATCTAAAACGCTCTTGATTGCCATTTTATTTATATATATATAAAACACGTAAAAGTAAAACGCTCTGAAAGTTGAAATAATTGTCCTCAAAATTATTTTAAAATTTACAATAAAATTAATTTGCTTTTACACATATCGTCATTAAAAAAAAGAGGATTTTTAAAGGAAGACCTTGAGAGAGAGAGAGAGAGAGAGAGAGTTTTTGGGTTTAAGAGAAAGTGAGAGTCTGTAATAAGGACTCGACTGGTGGAGTTGAAGAAGACGACGACGGGCAGGAGCTTCTTGAGCGGTGTCGTTTTCAAAGGGTCCTCCTCAAAACGTAGTTCAGTGTTTTAACTTTCTCGTAAAAACGACTCGCCGTTTCACCTTTTCTTTTTCGATAACTTTTTGATTTTTTTGGTTTAAAAAACGCAGCGTTTCATCGGTCTCGTCTTTTCTTTCTCATGTCTCTATGGGGCGCGTACCGTGGCAATCAATTGTCACTGACAAGGACAATGGCGAATGGCTGGTCATCGTCGTCGTCGTCGTCCGATCTCCATTGTCTGACTCTCACTAAGGAACGAAAACAAGAATAAACTGTACCAAAAAAAAAAAGGCTTCAAAAGAAAATGGAGGCGCGAGCGTTCGGGCCGCACCAGATGCAAAAGGCGATTCAGGGAGACAACGACCGTGCGATGGACTGCAACCTGACGTCGCTCTGCGATCACATCCAGATGGAGGGCTTCAATTCCGGCTCCTTCTCCGATATCGTAGTCAACTCCATGGGCTCCACTTATCACCTCCATCGCCTTATTCTCTCTCGCAGTTCCTACTTCAGGTCTCCTCCACACCTTCTTATTTCTCGGTTTTTTTTTTTGGCTTTGACATATATATATATATATATATATATGTATGCATATCAAAATATATAAAATAAATCATTACAGATAGATAGGCTTGACATTGATTGACTGTTTCTTGATTTCTGAATTTTTTGGTTTCGATTCTTAGAATGCAGACTCGTCGGACTTCAATCAGTTTGCCTGTTTGGTCCTTGCTTTGAAAATGAAGATAACCAAAAAAAAAAAATCTGAAAAGAAAATTGTAATAGCCAACTGCTGTCTTTAGCTGTTTTTCCATGTGTAGTCAAAGCCACATGTTATTGATGCCCTTCTGTTTAGATGATTTACGGTATCTTGGCAATGATTTGTGACAGTGCAAGCTAGAAAATGAACCTCTATGCCATGCTAGTTGTTACTGGCAGGGTTGAGATTTCAGCTATATGTAGAAAACGACCTTTTAAAATTGTTGTTGTTGTTGTTGACGAGTAAAGAATGCCCATGGCTGTACAAAGAATGTAATGCATAGATTGGGATGAGTGCTGTCGACTATAGTTAGTACATATTGGCACAACAACTCTAATTGAGAAACCAAAAGATATGCATTCCCCAAGAAAACCAATAGCTGAGATAAGCCCTGTAGGGTAGGTTATCTAAATCATTTTGCAAAGCAACAAAAGCCTATTGTTGGCCATGTGTGTGATTGTGGTTCAAATGTTTTGTATGCAATTAGTGCCTCTATATATCTAGTGATCAGTCTATCTGGTGGATAAAGTGTTCCTAATAGGATGACATTCTTTTCATCCTTGTGTTGGGCCTGGCAGGAATATGCTTCATGGTCCTTGGAAAGAAGCCAGTTCTCCTGTTGTGACGTTGCATGTAGATGATAAGAATGTTAATGCTGAGGCAATTGCAATGGCTTTGGCATACTTATATGGGCATCACCCTAAGCTTAATGATAATAATGCATTCCGTGTGTTGGCTGCTGCTTCCTTTCTTGATCTTCAGGTATCATTTTTTTTAAAGCAAGACAGGCATATGCTTTTAGTTCTCATTTTTTGACTTCTCAAATTTAATATGCTTGAGAATCATTCTCCAAAAAAAAAAAAAAACAACTAAATGAAATAATGTTTCTTTATTTACATTTGGATTAAGTGTTGAAATTTTACTATGCAGGATTTATGTGCAATATGCACTGACTTCATCATATCTGAGCTTTGGTCTTCAAACTTCTTAGCATATCAGGTTCAGTTCAGGAAACTTGCTTCTATCAATCTAACCATACTGATGCTTCCTTTTTTTTTTTGTTGACATTTGTGCATTTGACTCAGGTGTTTGCAGAGAGCCAAGATTATGGTGTGCATGGAGAGCGTGTAAGAAATGCTTGCTGGGGCTTTCTTTGTCAATGTGGTCTGAAGGAATTGAAAGAGGTAAAGTTTAACACACTAAAAAGTTGCTGCATATTGTGGATTTCAGCAGCTACATCTTCTCTCTTTGCTTTTTTTAACTTGATCCCACCAACCCACTCTCTATCGAATGATGAAAGATGTAATAATAAGCTGAACATATCAATTAGGTGGAGTTTGCATGCAGTTACTGCTGATTTCTGAAACCTTGCTTTGTGTGCTATGTTTAGACTGGCAACTTGTTTTTAACAATTTTATTTTAATGATTGTATTTCTTTATTCTCTTTTTAAAAATCATGATTTACTAGACAGTATATTAGAATTCTGTGTCATTTGATTATTAAGTATATGTTCATTCTTTACCCTTTTAAATTGTATGCCCTATTCATCTGGTAGGTGCTTCCAAAACTTTCATCACAAACCTTGCATGCATTGCTGACTTCAGATGAATTATGGGTACCAAGTGAAGAGAAACGGTAAGGAAGATATGCTTGTCTAGATTCAGTTTTTGGATGCTGGATTTTATAAGCTGGATAACTCCATGTTTATTTACTTATTTTCATTTTTGGTTGTCCTGTTAAAAGGTTTGAGTTGGCATTGTCTACACTTCTTGCAAAAGGTGTTTTATCCAAGACAGAACTTTCTGTGCAAGGAAGCTTGAGTTCTGAGATGAGTATGAGTAATAATTCTCACTCTCCCAAGGAAAAGGGAAAAGATTTAATTAATGGCTCTACCAATACGAGTTTGGAGTCCGAACTTGGATGTCTAGGTTTAAGAAATGATTTACAGGGCGATAGGATGGCTCAAAATCTTTTGGTTGAGCTTGTTGATTGTGCAGTTGGCTTCCAAAACGGGATTCCTGATTCCAAACAACAGGTGCAGCAAGTTGCATGCACTCAATCACGCTTTGGTACTGTGCATCCATGCGGCTCAGAACAATCTTCATCAATGGCTAGTTCGTTTGCCCCAATTAGTGGAAACCAAACCTCATGTTCTTATGTCGAAATGCCAGTCAATGTTGGAACAAGTGGTCTGAGGCCCACTGGAGTCACCACAGAGGGGCCATCTGAAGAAGGCTCATATCATTTGAATGACAATAATTGGGTTGCCAGTGACCAATCCAGGCTCTGCACATCTATGGATCCTTCTTGTAATGGGCTCATAGCCAGTGACTGGGGGAGATGTGGAATGCCTTCTCCTTCATGGGGTGGGAGAGTTGTTGGCAGAAGGCAAGTGAAAAGCTATGCTAAAGGTAACCTTGGTGTTAATGGGGAGGACTATGATACTTTTGTCAATATATTTGAAGGGGGTTCAGTTTTATATTGTAACATGACTTTTGAGACACTTTTGAATGTGAGAAAGCAGCTTGAGGAGTTGGGTTTTCCTTGCAAAGCTTTGAATGATGGTCTTTGGCTGCAGGTTTGTTATCGACATCTTTTTGCTTCTGACATCGTTTTTGCTATTCAAAAGAAATAATATCTTTTGCCACATTGCAAATGGCTGTGAAAGGGCATGAGGAATTCATAGTTCTATGTACAATCTAACTTGAGCCAATGATTTTGTTTACGTGTTGAGTCTAGGAGTTCAGCTAATTTTTTTGCCCTTAACTTCTTTGGTTAATCACCATTTCATGGCACATTGTGCTTCATACAATCTGGTAATATGTCACTAGATATAAATTTAGTAAAACTTTGATTTTTCCTTACCTAGTGGAAGCTTGTACATCTTTTTCACTCCAATACTAGCATTGTCTTTCACAAACTGTCTACTTGCAGCTTTGACAAGAACATTAACTCTTTTCCCTTGTGTGGCCATTATATAGATGTTGTTACGTCAGCGAGTACAAGACATTGGTGCTGACACATGCAAAAATTGCTGCTTCACAAGTACGTCATGCACTTGCAGGCAGCCATTTGGATTTTCCCAGGGAGTTTCTAATACAAGTTATTACATACAAGATCATAACCACAACAATTCTGCCAGCAACATAGGAAGTGTATATGTGGCAGATTCTGCTCAAGGTGGAGGAAATGGCCTATTTAGGCCTGTGCGAGTGCATGTTCGGGGACCTATTGATGGGCTTGCTGGTATTGGACGTGGAACTACATTTGTCCCAGCAACTGCCTGGGCTCCAACACGTTTTGTCTTTTCTCGTGCGCCCTTTGGTATGGGCAGCCGGAACTGCCAACAGTCTCTTGCTAATGATGATTCAGAAAGTAGAACTGACAGCAATGGAGACCTATCTGGAGATGGGTTGACAGCACTGGTTGGGTTAAGCCAAGGAGGGAGCAGCAATGGTAGTGTTCATGGAGAGCCTGCAGAGAGAGGATATGACACGGGTTTGCAAGACAGAATGTCTGCATTATCCAATGTGGGAACAGGTACCAGTAGTATTGCTGTTCAGATGCTGGAGCCACAAGAACATGCCATTGGAATTGAGTGGGAAGATGCAAACAGTTCTTCTATATCATTAGATATGAAGACTCCTTTAAGTCAATTCCCCCCATTTCGTTTTGGGTGAGTTATCTTTGCACAGCCACTTGTGTCTCTATAATTATGAATTTCATGCTTTGACTGGTATCACCAATGAGATAGAAGCTTCAAGAAAGCTGCAGCATGGGTGGTGAATGCACTAAGAAATTGCTTGATGGCCACCACTCATCCTTGTATTCAATTCTCTATGGCATATAGACAGTTTTCTCAAATTGCTGCCTGCTTGGACACTAATTTATTTGCCCACTCAAGTCCCAATTAAGCCAGTCTTAATGATTGACTCTACATTATTATTTTCACTACAGTTAAACTCTCTCTCATTTGCTCTCTACTTCTTAATTCATGCAACTGCATTGTGAGAACAATCATATTTCTGTTTTGTGAACTGGCTATTGATTCCACAGGGTTGAATTTGAGGATGTGCTTAGGCTCAGTGATGGCCAAGTCAAGCATTCTTCAGAATATTTTTATGCTGGTTCTTTGTGGAAGGTATCTGAAACATCGACTGTTCTTTCTGCTCTGATTAGTTTTTGAATTCCAAAGTATGTTCTTCAGATTTCTACTATTTGCAAAGAATTTGAACTTTATGATCTGTTTAATTTTTCAGGTTAGTGTTCAGGCCTTTAATGATGAAGATCCTCAAGGACGCCGAACTCTTGGTAATTTTCTGTTTAGTGGAAATTTTACCTTGAGGCATGTCATCATGTGGCTATCATGGTGAGATCAAATTATGTTGTCCTTATCCAATAATGAAAATGATACATAACATTTCAGGATTATTTCTTCACAGACGAAAAGCAGAATCTACCGATTGCTTTAGAAAGGTTAGTCCCACCTATGGCAAATCAAAATTTGAGATGGACCATTTTATGAAAAATCAGTTTTAGGCTTAAGTATTAATGGCAAAACCGCTGACTCGGATTATTGCTGTTGCTATAATTGAAATTATCAATTAGCACTCAATTTTCAAGACTTTTTCTCTGCCTTCCTGGTTTTAGGTTCATGTGTATGTGGACTCCCGTGAAAAAGTCACTGCCCGTTACCAGGTATTGCCAGCGGAGAAATGGCCATTGACATGATCAATTGCCGTGTTACATGCTTATGCAATGCTTTAGTGTTATAAACCCGGTCCTCTTGTGACTTCATTTTTCAGTTGATTTGTCCTTCAAAGAGGGAAGTCATGGTGTTTGGAAGCTTTAAACAAAGGGGAACCCTTTTGCCAAAAGCTCCCAAGGGATGGGGCTGGCGTACTGCTTTATTATTTGACGAGCTTGCTGAGCTTCTCCAGAATGGGACCTTGCGAGTGGCTGCCATCGTGCAGCTTGTCTGAAATCCAAAGGTAATCTGAGCCTTTGTTTCTCTGGAGTTGAATTATCGATTCAACACGCAAGCTGCAATTGCTTACCGTTCTCTCAGTTGATTCAGATTTAAGCCGCCTACTATTATCTGTCACCCATTTCTGGTTCCTTGTGCCGGAGGGATAACTTGAGGCTGCAACCCGGAATCCATTGCTCCTGGCTAGAGATTCATATTTGCTTCGTGCAATTCAGAATAACCCTCCACGTAGGGAGTAACTACACAGAGGCTGCACTGCAACCAGGCATTATAAAACCATGAAGATGCAATGGGGCACTCCGAATAGTTGAATTGAATTGGCGCTTCTTCTCATGGTCTGGTTGGGGATCTGTGCAGTAAGGGCCATGAAGCCACCCGCTTGTATAATTATATAGAGCTTTTATGCTATTGTAATATGTATAGTGGCAAATACAATCAAATGATAATGGAGAGGCTCGGAAAGGCTGTGACTAAGCATAGTGTAAGTTCAGCTCGGAAAAGCCGTGGCTTGGCCAATTGACTCGAGCAAAAGGTATGCTAAAACAACGTGATTTAAATAAGCTTAATTAAAGCCTTTTCTTTTTCTTTTTCCTTTTTGTTGGAATTCGCGGGTGGGTTGAATGATTTAGCGCTAGCCAAGTGAAATCAAATCAATTCAATTCTCTAATGAAGTGAATACATAGTTTCGGGGCAATTTGCATTTAATAAATTTTCAGAAGGCTAGAGGGTAGAGTTGCTAATTGTTGTATATTTCTTGCCCAATGGGATCTTTGGATGGTCAAGAGAGAGACCCAAAAAAATCAAAAACTACACCAATAGATTTCGAAAAGCCAAGATGGCTTTGGCTCCGAGACGAGGCGGCGCTGTTGTAATTTTCTTTCGTGGCTTTTGTTCCAAAACTATTTTATTTATTCATATATTTATTTTTTAAACAATCAGAATTTAATAAAATTAAAATCTGACCAATTAATTTATATTTGAGTCCTCAGAGTTTCTTCTATTTATTTATTATTTTTTATTTTTTTTGGGGTTTGGCCTGACTATTCAAAATCCTAATTTGGCCTGTCAGAATTGCGCGTTTCTAGGGTTTAATCTTCCAATTCAAAAGAAACAAAGCCCTAATTTTTGCCCAGAATTGATTGGGATGGTCATTATCAGCAATGCGTTCCTGTAATATGGGTTTGGAATTTGAAGGAAAATTTTTGAGCTATTTCAGATTCGGAAAATGGGTGCCATAACCTTTACCTGTAAGCGAGACCAGTATCCGTACTCGAATTCTCCTGATTTTCACGTTTCCAAGAAGCCCCGATTCGAGCCCATGCATCACAGCTCGAATCAAACCCTAGGCTCCTCCAACAGTGCGACCTCGAGAATCGCCCGATACCTGGAAACAACGCCGAAATTTCGTGGGCAAGTCCATGCCCCGTGCAGGATACCCAGATTCGGGTTATCGAAGCCAACAAGTAGCAATCGTATTGAAAAGGAGAAGTCCAGTAGTGACAATATGGGGAATTTCTTGAGCACTAAATTGGATTTCGCGAAACGAAATGCAATTGGTGCGTTGCGGTATTTTAATCAAAAGGAGGAAGTTATTGGTGTTGATATCGAGTCCCAAAAGCCTGGAAGGGAGCTTCTTTCAGAGGATTCAAGGTATTTGGTTAAAGGGAAGGAAGTATATGATGTTGATAACAAGCCCCAGAAGCCAGGAAAGGAGAGTCTTTCAGAGGATTCGAGCGTTGAAGGGATTTCTGGTGTTGAATATGGAAGAGAATTGAGGGCACACAATGATGCTGAAATTGTGGAGGAGCGATCTATCGTTACTGTGGATGCCAATTTGGGGTTGGTGGAGAAAGTGGAGAAGATGATGGATTCATTGGCATTGAACCGTGAAGTGGATGTTACAATATTTGGGGTGTATAAGAAGTTACTAAAGAGCGTGGACAGGAGGAGCGGGAGGTTGTCAGAATTGGGGTTTCAGATTGAGTTGGGTGAGAAGAAGTTGAGTGACCTTAGGTCGTTGAGGCCGGTGAAGAAGCCAAAGGAAAAACCTGTGGTAGTGAGTTGTTTTTTGATCTTAGCTTTGGGTTTGGTTGGTCTATGTTATGTTTTTGAAATTTTGGTTGATGGGACTTTCAGGAGATACCTCGTGAACCTTTTATCCCTCTCACAAAAGAGGAAGAGGCTCTGGTGCAACATGCTCTTACGGCCAGCAATAGGTATGGTTCGACTCATTTGTTATTTGATGTCCCAAATCAGTGTTGTTGGGACTTTAGCATTATTAATTTTGGTTTCTTCAGGAAGAAGGTCTTGGTCACCCACAAGAATTCAAATATTGATATTACAGGACAAGTTTTAATGTGCCTCGCACCAGGTGCATGGTTGAATGATGAGGTGATGTTTTGGAGGTTTAGCTTTTCCATTTGCATGTTTGTGATGGATGATTGGACCTTGTTATATTGTGTGCTTTGCTGATATGTTGCACTTTCTTCCTTTACAGGTCATTAATGTGTACCTTGAATTGCTGAAAGAAAGGGAAAAGAGAGAGCCACAGAAGTTTCTGAAATGCCATTTTTTCAACACTTTCTTCTACAAAAAGGTTAATGCCCTGCAATTGTCCTTTCAAATGCCATTTTAATTTATATCTCTATTAATCCATAAATTGCTAATTTCTTTTCTCATGTTATTATCTTCTTCATTTATTATGTTAGAAATTTCCTGGATATTTTCTCCTTTTTTTGTTTTTTTAATTTTATCTTTCTGCTGCATAGATTTGCTCCAATCTCTTTGTTTGAACTTTTGGCATCTCCTGTTTTTCGAACCTTTTACGCTGCAGTTAGTTAGTGGGAAGAACACCTATGATTATAGAGCTGTCAAAAGATGGACCACAGAGAAGAAGCTGGGATATTTTCTAGTGGATTGTGACAAGGTAAATAAATCTCCTTTAGTTATTTTCTGATGCATGTTTATCTTAACCTAACATTGTACTTATCCCAGAATTAATCTTACCTTTGTGCTCAGATTTTTATCCCTGTCCACAAAGAGATACATTGGTGTTTGGCAATTATAAACATAAAGGATCAGACATTCCAATATCTTGATTCACTGAAAGGAAAGGACTCAAGAGTATTGGAACATCTGGTATGCTTTATAGTCTTGCCTTATTTCATTTTTTGAGAGACTGCCTACAATCTAGTGTAAAGAGCACTCTTAGCTTTGATGTTTCCTTTTACCAGTGTCATCAATTGGTGTATATTCTTTATAATCTGGCAGACAGCTTATTGCAACCACATTTTTCCTTTACTTATACCCATTTCTCCACCCTTAAAACAATGTCTCTTTTGGGATGTCCTTTTTGAAAACTTTTTATTTTAGGATTTTGTATTGCTTTATGGTATTCGAAAAACTCTCGCATGTCTCATTGGTGACAACATAGACGTCCTCACTTGAATGTTGTAAGTTATTAGCTGTAAAGAAATACAATGTTATACCGTACAGCAAAGAAATACCGTGGCTCACTGTCCTAGAAACCAGTATGGTGTTAAAAGGTGTGGAACTGCTTATAGCATTTTGGATATTAAGTGTGGGCAACATAAGTCCAATGATGAAGTTTTACTGCTTCATTGTGGTCTTCTGTGTGTCACTGTTATAATCTGGGCAAGTTGCATTATGAGGTTGCATTCAGGAATGTGGATTTCACTCTCACATTTTTTGGATATTACAATTCTGTGGCTTTGTACCTCTGTGACTTCTCCTTCTATGCTTGAAGGAGAATTATAAATTTAGGGAAAAATAGAAATCTATACCGAAGCTAATATTTATCGGTTATGTGTTCCAGGCTAGATATTATGTTGAAGAAGTCAAGGACAAGAGCAGAAAAAACATTGACGTCAGCAAGTGGGAACGAGAATTTGTTGAAGACCTTCCTGAACAGGAGAATGGGTTCGCATTATTCACATCCTTGCCAATTTTTTTGGAATCGACTCTTTCTTTGGTAGTTCAGTGGATTTTATCTGGCATTGCAGTATTTCTTGATTTTATATTTGTTAACCTGGTAACAGGTTTGACTGTGGCATGTTCATGATCAAATATGCTGATTTTTATGGCAGAGGGCTTGATCTATGTTTTGGCCAGGTAAACCGATAAAAAAATGTTCCTTTGATGTTCAAGTATTTTCATTTAATCTGCAATTGTAGTTATTAATTTGTATTGGTTGTGGCATCAGACATGGAACTGAAAACACTTGAAAAAGACCGCAGCTTTTCTTCGGGGTTAAATATGTGGCATGGTCCTTGTAATTAGTTGTAATGCAACTGGTGAAAACTTCATTAAAACTTGCCCTGGATACCTTATTAGGAAACTAGAACAATTATTATTATCTCTAAACATGCTTTTTTCCTTTTGTAGGAGCATATGCCCTACTTTAGACTGAGAACGGCCAAGGAGATTCTGAGATTGAGAGCTGACTGATTTAGGAGTGCCACGGGTCATTTTAGTAATTTAGTATCTCGGCAGTTATGCTCACAGCATGTTTGCCACATTGGAGAGATGATAACGGTGCCTGCCTGCCTGCGTTGTAAATAGAGGCAGATTCTTTGGCCTTGGCCACCATTTTTGGTGGCAGTAAAGCTAATTAATCAAAGATTGCACAAAATTTTGAACCCATAGAACAGAATCAAGGCAGGAAAGTGTCTGGCACATAATCTTGGAGGAGTGAAGTCTTTGACCGTAAATTTTCAGAAGCCAAACACGTGTGCGTGGAACATCTCCATCCCCTCCCCCTCCAAAACTTCCCTGAGGCGTTGGGTTCTCTTCTCGGTTGATTTTCTTGTCATCTTTATGGTTAGGTTGCGGGGCGAGCTTGTATTTGTAATCATGTAATTATATTCTTTTTGGGAGATAACAAATACAGATTGAGCTTCTGCACCATAACAAAACTGTGTTTGAAGGAGGAATGGCTTGGTTCATATGGTAGTCTGGCAGAAAATGCCATTCATCATTGCCTAGAAACAAGAACACAAAGAACTATTCATCTACTTTGTTATGTAATTACTACAGAGCGAAGGTAGAAATTTGGTTAAATTATTTTAATGTGAGGAGGAAAGGTCACTATAATCTCACCTAATCACCAGAAAAGCTTCATAATACAAATTATGCAGATGTCATTTAACCTGCCTCTCTTTCCTACAACAATATAAACTACTCGTTGGCTTTGACATCCCAAAGCCACAAACCAATGAACTCGGCAACAAGCCAACAAGGAATCGATTTGCACCTGAAACAAAATGAGACGCACCCAGCATCAACAAACGTGATCCTCCCTGTCATTTGAAACGCCAAAAGCTTGGACATGAATGGAGCCTTTGGCCCTCAAGACAACAGAAACAGAATGCAATGAATCCTTGTAAACCCACTGACTGCTCCTCCATTGCTGAAAAAAGTGAAAATCAGGTTTTGTGGGTCAAACATATACAGCACCACATTGCCTTTTAAAGCAAGTCCTCTTCAATTGAAAAGCCAATCATAGTAAACAACAAAAACTAAAATCAATAGTCAACGATACATGAGAAAGGGAATTACGAGAACATATGGTGCCATCAATGAAGAAGACATTTAGGGCTGCTTTAACGGGGAACTCTCTTCCGACTAAGTATCTCCTGTTCTTTTAGGCGATGTTGGAATCTAGCAAGGCGGGCTTGAAGACTAACCAACCCTGCTGCTTTTCTCGACAGCACAAAGCTCAATTGGGTTACATAGCTGTCAATCAGACTGCCTGGTTGGTCAACCTCAGCCAATAGTTTCATTTCCTTGCACCCAAAAAGCAAACAGTGTCAAAGCATGAGGACAAGCCATTGTCTTCCTTCAATGCATGGAGCACAGATCCAATTCAAAGCAGATAAAAACTATTGTTACTACAGGACTGAAACAAAATCGCAAATTATTACCTCATAACCCAGACACCAAGTGCTCCAAATAATTTAATTTAATTTTATCTGAAGAATTTCAAAGTGAAAAAAAAAGTACTGAAAAAGTACTTCAGAATTTAATAAATCAAAATTTATTCACTTACTTCCCGAACAATCTCCATTGTATCCTCTATTTCTTTTCTGTGTGCTGCAATAAGGGCCTCTTCTTCCTACAACAGCCAAACAATCAGCTGAATGATTGTATAAGAAGGTTAAGTCCAGACTAAACAAGTGAGTGACAAACAGTGCCGCATATGTTACCAACCTCAAGTATTGCATTGAAATTCCCATCTGAAGGAGGATCAGGCTCATACTGTTGTGATCCAGAAATGGTAGAGTTACGGTTTGCTGTACTCTGCTGCCTAGAGCTTGTGGTTGAGAGATCAGTTACACTGGCATCTTTTTTCAACCAGTTACCCAGCTTTTCCAGTTTTTCCTCCCTTGATCCTTTTCTTTGAGGTGGTGACAGCTTCCTCATTTTCTCCTGTGCATCCGCTGGACTTTGTGTGTATGATAAGTGATTCTTTTGACTCATAGGACCAGCATATGAAGTATTAGTTTCAAGCATCTCTCTGTCCATTGAGACAGAAGGCAACCCACTTTCCTCAATACCATTAACAAGAAAATTTGGACTCGAACTTGATGGCTGCTTCTCATATTCAGGAGGACTGTAAGATGAAGTTTCTTTTTCCAAAACCCTTCTGCCCATATCCACTGCTTTATGCTCTTGTGGTTGCTCAGAGGTATCATCTATCTCAGTAGGAATTGGCCAACATGATGCCGGCAAAACAACCTTGTTAGTTACTGGTAAAGAATTTACAACCTGATCCTTTCTTGGATTTCCACTTTTGGATAAACTTTTAACCCTGTTCATTAAATAAATATGTTTCATTTAAGAAATGAAAGAGGACAAAGTATTGCAACTGACATACAGGTGAAGCTCAGACAGGAATGCACAAACCTATCTGCATATCTCAATGTATTGAGTGTATGTTCACATGATCCTGCATTAGGAGAAATGCAAGAAATCATAACCGTCCTAGAATTTCCAACAAAAGAATCACGGAGTACCTCCGTGAGTTTGCTCCCACGAAATGGTATATGGATCTGGTCATTGTCCAGAGCACGAATGCACTCCTTGAGAGCCAAAAGGCTCTTATTTATTTCTGCACCTTCAATCCTGCAGTGAACCAAGAGGTAAGAATTAGGAATTGTGCACCATCAACCCCTTAAGAACAATATATTAGCAGCCAAACAAATTTAACACCTACAACATCAAGCAGCAGTGCTATGTGTGCTCTGGTTGGTAGGATCTCTATATAGATTATAAAAAGGCAGCTCAGTTTATGAGACTCTCACACTATGGTTTGGAGCAAGGCCAAACATATGACCAGTGACCTCCAGCTCACAATGGAGTAATCTTACTGTTACTTTGAGGTTCACCATTTAGGATCTCTATACCAATTATATGCTGAAAATATTATGATACAGCACTAGAAAATTAAGGACTAATCCATTGGTAGGTATCCTGATGAGGGTCATCTCAAAGGGGTCATGAATCTAAAAACAACCAAAAAAATCTAAAAGTTCCTGACAAAAATATAGAAATGATAGAACATTTACAAGTCAAAAATGAGATAAATAAAATAGGCAAAGATGATAGCAATTGGCCATGGAAAATTTGCATTTATATAAAAATACATCCTAGAAATCCAATGGCTCATTTAGTAGAAAGGTGACCATGCAAACCACTAGCTCAAGTTCTTATCTTCTTGCTAAGTTTTGTGCATGAACTACATTGTGTCTGGGTCTAAAGTTGTATGTAAGCTTTTCTTTTTTGCACTAGAGTTTCCTATAAAAGGATGAGCTTTATATTGGTTTGAATAAGCACAGAATTAAAGTAAAAAGTTTTCTTATACTTCTCTGCCTCTTGTCATGATTCTGTCATCTTTCCTCTTCATATTATGTTCCTAATTCTGGCCTCTGTTCCTTACTCTTCTCTTCCTATTTCTGCTGCTGCTTCCCTCCAAATTCTTTCTTACTATAAGTTTTTGTCTCTTTCTCTAATTCTATCTATTGTTAGCCATCTATCCAATAGCTGTCCTACATCACACACTTAATCCAACAATGCCAAAAGTCCAACAAGTCTGCAATGGTTGTCGCAGAATTCAAACCTTGCTGAACTTTCAACAGCTGTCCCACAGTTTCTCCATGCTTCAACAATCCTAATCATATTTACATGATGCTCAGAACCAAAGCCAGCCTTTAGCACCTCATAAAACTCCAGTTTCTCTACGCTTCAACAGCCCTCATGAAGCAACTTTCATCTTATGCTAGTGCAATTCCCCAAGGACTCAAGGTTACAGTCTTTTCAAAGATAAGAAAGTTCATTGATAAACAGGCCTTGATGTGTTCTTTGTCAACCAAACACAGCTAATTTGACCAGCATGACTGCTAAAGCATCTAAGTAGTGGATCTAAGACAAATATCAGGACTAGAGATCTAGAGGATGTACCTTGTTTGTCGGTCATTGTCTGTTGTATCTGCACCACGTTCACTACCAGCAAGGTCAATAAAAGAAATTTTCCCAACAAGCTTTCCAATTTTGGAATCATTTCCATCATTATTCCTCCTGAAATCTTTTACCTCACTGTGTTTCTTGATAGCAAGCTGTAAAATAGCATGTGACCTTGAAGATTCCTCATTAGCACCAGTTGATCCAGTACTTCTTGCAGCATTTCCCCTCTCAATATATTCCTTAACAATTTGCACATCAGAAACCTCAAATTCTTGCAGTCCAACAATGCAAACTTGTTGCCGCCCATCTTCTCTCATGAAAAGTTTCCTGTTTGAGAGCAAAAGAGTCATTGAGCAACCTTTGAAAGTACAATTCAGTACTCATAAAACCTCACTCTCAGATTGATAGATATGTGAATGAACACCCAAAGATAACAACAAAGACAGATATAATGCACACTCAATCTTCAGTAACAATCATTGGATAACATGGGAAATATTGCTTACAAACAATCCATATTTGCAAGAAACACAATAAACTGTGAAATAAAGATGCAGAAAATCAAAGATAAGTACTTACTTCCTATCACCAAGAAGGTCAAAGAGCTTTCCACCATATATTTCAAAATAGCTAAGCCATAATTTGAATCTCTGATTTCGGTAAACTGGCTGATGCAACAATCTAACAAGGTCTTCAGAGGTTCTAAGAGGTAGTGGTTGCATAGTAAAGGTCTTACCACTCCCTGAAATGAGAACACAATCAGTAGTTCAGTAATATACCATATTTAGCTTGAGAAACTGACAGTGCAAATAGCAAGGAAAACAGAAAGGTGCGTGGAATATACAATAACACCAAGGTAATCTGAGCACTCCAACCCAAAAATGAGAAGGAAAAAACAAGCAACAAAACACTTTAATGTCCTGTACTTAAAGCTCATTCTATTTGTACTACCTCTTGGTGAATGTTAAAGTGACTTTGGCTGTTTCTGAGTTTTGATGCATTTCACCAGTATTCAATGTTTATGCATATGCTCCCTTCGATCCACACCAGCACTGTACATTAATGATAAAAAATTCAACATGCAATGCAGGAAGAACTAGTCCATATCTCTACCTGTCTGCCCATATGCAAAACATGTGGCTTTTGCTCGCTGAAAGATGGTAGGAATAATTGGCTCCACAGTCTTCCGATATACCTGTTAAAGAATGCAAAGAAATCATCTTTTTAATGTGATCAATTAATAATCAGTTAGAAGTATCTCAAGCATAAAGAAACCAAATAAATGGATCGATAACCACCTTGGAGACAAGATTTGAGCAAAAAATCACTTTCAAACTCAGGTTTGACTAAAAATGAATCTGAGATTACCAATACAGTCAAAGCATTCATGAATTTCCATGACTATGATGAATGATAAAGCAGAGGCATCAGTGTACTTTACAATTTCATAAGAAGACCTACCTCATCATTTGTGACACGCTCATCCAGCACAGCATCAAAGCAGAATTCATGCTTCTCAACATAGGCAGTCAAGTCCACCTTTTCATTTGAAAATAATAATAATAATAATAATAATAATAATAAGTTTTTCAGAGTCAAGTCCGACATCTAAAAATGGCATAGAAACACAACAATGTCAAACTGTGTATTCGATCTTCATAAGTGATTTTTTATTCAAATTGTATGACTTTCCTCAGATAGCAGGGGAACAAACCTTCAGTTTGGGTTCATGGACAGTTAACGATTTCTCATTGACAGTCACAATATCATCTTCCTTCCGAGCAATCTCTTTCTTGTTTAAAGGTCTTTTACGTACCTAAGTTTAAGAACATATAAAAGCTTATTATGAAACTTTCCAAAACTTTCTGTGAATGAAGAACAAAGCTAATCTTAAACTAGTTTTAAATAAGATGGTACAAAGTCACAGGGCATTAATAAGGCAATGTGAAAGACCATAAGGTGATCTATCATTATAAAATTCTCTTCACCAACACTACTAGCAAAAAAGAAAAACAAAAACAGAAAACAAGCCAAGATTTTAACATGGCAACTCCAATAGTAAATTAATAAAAGACCACAGAACATATCTAAATGTGAGGGATCAAGATTAAAAAATTTTAAACCATGCTCCCAAATTACATGGACATAAACACACCGCAGGGCTCCCACACACAAGTTTACACAGATACATGGAACATGAGTGTTCCAGGGGAAGGGTAGATTATATTGATTTGACCATCTTACCAACACTTTAATTTTTGCCACATTAGTTTCCCTTGTGCTACTATCTTTTTCACTTGTAGGAACTGGAATTGATGCATCAGTAGTCACATCAAAGTCATTTTCAACACCTTTGGGGAGACCTGACATGAATGGCAATGGCTGAAAAGGCTCTGAAATGACATGCTGCCAAGAAGGTGGAAATAAAATTGTGATTAACATAGGAAAATGAATGAATACAAACTCCAATTGGCAAGTATCTGTGCCCTCACATGTCAAACTAGCCATTGCGATTAGGTGAATGTTTTAACCAACATGGTAAAAGCTGCAATAGGCAAGAGCTTAACGAAGAAACACCAGATCAAAATTCTTTAGGCAACATTACAATCCATTGGTGCTTCAGAATCCAATTTTGAAGTTAACAGCAATTACAATAGTATATTGTGTAATGAGGCGAGAAACTTTCTCTTCAAGGGAAAATATTACAAGTACAAGCCAAAACATTTGAGTGACAACCACATTAAAGTCCTCAATACATGGGTTAGATCATCAGCCAAACTTATTTTTACCTCTAATTTTGCATGTTATAAGTATTTACAGTGACCTTTATCACTGACAAACAAAGGAAGTGAAGGAGATGCATACAACAAACCAACCTACCATCAAGCATTATGATTCAATCTCGGGCCTAGAACAGAACATGGTACCAAAAGATACAAATAGCTTCAGGTTGTATCAATCTAAGGCCATGAAACCAGAATGTGTCTCATACTGCAAAATTGTATCAATTCCTTATGAAGAATCATACCTCAGATAAGAGCTCAGTGTCATCCATGGAATGAAGATCCAAAAGACCAGCTCCAAAATCCCCCTTGAATTCTGCGGAATAAAAGCCATCTAATCCAGCCATGCCTGCTGAAGTTTGACCAGCGGGTGTGTAAGGCTCAGGACCAGATTCTCCATTGAAATTGAGGTTTCTCATTAGCTTGAAAAGCCTCTGCTTTTCCTCAACAGATTGTGCGCCATAACCCTTTGATAAAGAAAGAAACCAAAAAAGCTAGTAAAGGATGGAGTTACTTAAGTGGATGCAGCAGTGATTAAACCCATTTCAAACACTCGAAAAACTAACCAAAGTCAAGAACAAGTAGGCAGAAAGACAACCAGAAAGCAAAGACTGATCAAATTGACTGACCAGACTTCAAATATCAGGTGATCCAAAGGAGCAATCGAAATGATTTGTTCACAACAAAAACTTACCATTTACCCTAACAAAGAGTAATGTGAAAACCCTATTCAAATAAAATAGATTGCAAACTTGAACATGTCAAAAGATCTTTAAAAAGATTTTTCTTTGCTCTGAAGCAGCCCTGGCGTTAAACTGCTTCGATGACAAGATTATCGTAACAAGTGGACAAGTAGAGCTTAGCAACAGCCAAAACTTAGGTGGGCAAAACACCCAAACTCCACAACCATAAATACCCAAATGCAACAAGGACCCAAAAACCTCTACCTGCATCAAGATATTGGGGAGGAGGCGATGGTCAATCCCTGTAGAAGCCAACGGAGAAGCTAGATGCTGCAAGCCGGCAGACTGGAGCCACCGCGCCATGACTGCATCGCCGGCATCGCTTGTGGGGCCAGTATTGTGCAATGAACCAGCACCCCCGGCATGATCGTAGAGCGTGGTCGCAGCCGCAGCGTTGCCCTGCTGCATCTGGCCACCAATGTGGCGCTGCGATCGCCTTTGCGGAGCCAATTTTCAAGATCTAAATTATCACCGCTACACCCAATGTGAGGCACAGAATTAGAAACAACAAACAAAAAGGCAAAAAAAAAGAAAAAGAAAAAACTAAACTGCAACTGCAATTCCTAAGTGCAATAAGCGTGGCGATCTAAAGAACTGAATCAAGAACGACACTCACGAGGAGGGGAAAATTCAAAACCGAAACAGAACATGAAAGCGAGTCCTCTAAGCCGGAATCCCCAATCTCAATCCCAAACCTCCGCAATCGAATCCAAATTCCTATCCCAATTTCAACTCACAAAACGCTATTTCGGTCGCAGAAATCGATCATTAAAAAAATAATAATAACTTCGAATTGTTTAAACACATTTAACATATATCTCTACAAAAAGAAAGAATTGCTGGAGAGCAATCGATCTTAATCCATGCGAATCAGATCTGAAATCGAATAATGGACGCAAAAACCCTAGAAAATCTCTTTGTCGTCAAGGAGAAGGAAGGGCGCTTCTTCTTGAATGTTTTTTTTTTTTCTGTGTCTTCTGTCGGAAGTCAAAAATTTGTTGGATTCGGCATCTGGCAGATGGCTTAACGGCCAATGGGACGCAAATTGGAGATGTTTTTATTACTTATTAAACGGCTCCTTTAAATTTGATTAAATGACTTATTAGCCCTTCATTTTGTTACTGATTCAATTATTTCCGTTGGCTTTGATATTGTTTCTGAAATGTCTTTATTATTATTATTATTATTATATAATAAATTTAGAAAATAAGAAATATCATAATTATAATTGATTGCACATAAGTCGCAATGAGGGTTGGCACGTGAACACATCCATCCATCCCGTTGAGACGGCTATTCATTGTAATAAAGTAAATCGTCATTTGCTTTTTACTTTTTGATCGATAACGTCGAAATTGGGCTTTTGGGTAAAAAGACACCAACGGATTCAAATTCGGAATACATACAAAATTTTGGTCTTAAATTTTTTATGATTGGGGATTTGACTTGCGTTAGTTATGTCATATTTACCATATGTGTTTTGTTTTTTTTTTTTTTTTGAGAATTATGTTTCTCACCATACGTATCGGTTAAAAAAGGGTTATGTCACTCTGGTTTGTGAATCGCTCGGTTTCGAGTCAATGATTTTCTGACTTTCTTGAGATATCAAGTCATTTGCATTCCATGTTAATGTTGGGTGAAACACGTTAGATCAAAGTTTGGCTTGAATTATTTTTTTAGGTTGCTTTTAAGTATGTGAATTTTTAGAGTCATGCTCAAAACTGAAAATATTGAATTAAAAGCATTTAGATTGTGCCTCTCACAAGGGTTACGGTGGGGCCATGTAAATTGAAAAATTACTGGCGGTGGGTGGATATCCAAGTGGGACAGACTCGAAAAACACACTTTTCCATGCTGTCCTAACCTATACCGTACATTGACTTTAGCCTTTCTTTGTTTTTTTTTTTTTTTTTTGGAACAAAGCCTTGCTTTTAGCTCTTGAAGTGTGTGAGGAAGAGATCCAGCAATTACATGCATGCTTCTATTGACTTGAAACCTGGTCGGACAGTATCGTGGAGGCAGCTTGTCATTTGAGGGTAATCGTGGCCTCAACGGCATAAATCTGAATTAAGGGTTTCCTCCATAAATCTTTGATTTGAATTCTAACTCCTCCGTTTTTTTTTTTTTTACATGTTTATGGGGCCCCCCCCCCCTACTTCTGTTCCCAGACTCGCTGGACCCGGTGCAGCTATCCCGTTTCCATTTTACTGTTAAAATTAATAAATATTGTAACTGAACTTCTATGGGAAAGACATTGAAGGGCTAATTACAATTAGTGCTTTAACGTTAGTAGTCAAATTAATGTACGAATCATAACCTTTCTATCATATTCTCTTTTGAACCGAGTAAAAAATTTCTTGAAAGCATTTGCAACGGTTTTTTTTCCTCTTTTTTTTATTATTGCCTGCAAAAAAGGATTATTTGCATCATCAATTCTTCGTTGACAAGTTTCTAAAATTTCGAATATGGAAATATGGAAAATTTCAGGCTATAAACTTTGCCATCGACTACGGTAATGGTAATCAAGGCAATTTCGCCAAAACCCCCTTGTTTATGTTGTATAATTATTCAACTGTAAAATTAATGCAGGATCTGCCCATGTTATGCCGATAGCGGAGGTAGATTTGAGGAAAACAGCTCAAGGAGTAACTAAAAAGGCTAAAGATGGCCATTAACTACGAAGTGCAACGGTAAAATCATATAAATTCTTAATTTTTAGTTTACAATTTGATTTTTAATTCTTACAAATCAAAGGGGAAAAAAAATCAAGGATTTTGGCAAGAGTAATGGGGTAACTATCTATTGCACAAAAATAATGCATGCATATTTACACTTCACACGCTGTGAATAGATGATCTTTAAACATTTTTTATGCTTCACTTTGAAGTTTCATTTATTCTTACCTTTTGTGTGCATGTCTTTCTATCTATCTATATATATAGATAGATAGATAGATAGATAGACACACACCCCATTTTAATTTTTTAAACACCTGCTTTCGATGGAATCATAAAAATGGCTAAGAGCTTATATTTCAACACTTTCTTGGTTCAATTGGATTGGGGGAAGAGAAACCAAGCCATAAGCAAGATCCAAGTATCACACTTAGTGGCCACTATTGTTGGTGGTTTGTATATCCCCAACACTTGAATATTGAAATGCATGCAGGTTGATGATGTGGCGGTGGAAGCAACTGAAGGTTAATGCTAGCTGCTAGGGATCTCAATTGGCATGCTGAAGACAAACATCATGCCTCTATGCAATGCCGTGGGCACTCATAATTATGAAGCTATAAAAAGGTCCCATCCTATACTCGCTTCTTTTAATTCCCATCGTATACAAGAGACTCCTATCTGGGTTTTTTTTTTTTTCTTTTTTTTGGGGGAAGGGGTCCGGATTTGGATGTGTTCAATGTGCACAATTCAGTCAATAGCATTATGGCTGTTAAGATTAGAGATTGACAGATTGTCGCTTATTAAATGCAACCAATTGACTTTATAATAATGATCTTGCAGGGCAATTTTGGGCAGCGTCTGTGACCACGGAGCACACAGCGCACCCCGTTTTTGCGTCGATCGTGACGATGCCCAAGCACAATTATTGAGCTACTTGGTCTGGCTTTGCAATATGCTTTGTAGCCCAGAGAACCGTGATCGTCCCTGGTCGTTGTCTTCTTCCTTCTATGTTCTGCTTTCTGATAATCCCAAATTTCGTGAAAACTGCAGGATCCATTTCGCAGTAGGTTTCCCGAGCTTTGAGTGGTACAAATGCGATCAGAGACAGGGTGTTTAATTAACTAAACCGCTACACAGCTATACTCTTAAAACAACCAGACAAAAGAAAGAACATACCCAGGGTAATACTGTGGAGAAACTATTCTCACTAATAAATGGTAACAAGAAACATTTTAAATCATACTCACAGTCAATAAGATTAATCCCCAGCTACATGGAAAAACTCATATGTTACGTCATGCTTGCGACACACGAGGACTATAGAACTTAGGAGCAAGTATTTTTCTAATATTTATAGTTTCGTGCTTTCCAATTCCCCAACCAGTGTAACTAATTCAATCTCATGTACAGTTTACGGTAAAAACTTGCCGTTCAAGACATGAGGCAGGGAATAATAAATTGCATGTTCGAAGACAATCGCATGTTATTTGAACATCGAAAAGTGCACCTTCAAGCCACATAATTAAGCAGTTTTGTGGCAACTGAAGTACAGCCCCGAAAAATATCTGATTAATTTGGCAAACAAAACATTGGTACGCATAAGACAAAGAAAAAAAAAACCGTAAAAGCCAAATCAACAATGAAAAATTAAAAAGGAGGCACAGAGCCCCAAGCCAACCAGTTAAAAAGATGGATAAAGAGGAATGCAACATAAACTAGGGCTACAGACAGCAACGATATGCTCCGTAGCCAGCTATCCAAACTCCTTAGCATTTAATCTCCTTCAAAGCATGAGCAAAATACAAAAAGGTTGGGTCAGTGGCACCATCCTTGTAGTAGGCGAACACCAAAGTGCTATCGTCTTTCATGCTCTCCCCCACAAAACTGCAATAAGAACAGAGCTTATATGGCACTGAAGGTTCAAAACATTCTGTGCATCCATTAAAAAGAACTGGGACAAACTCAAATCAGACATGAGACCGATGGGAAGGCAGTCATGACAAATACTTACAATTGGAGGTCACCAAGCTTTGAAAGCAGAAATTTAGTTGCTCCCTCAATGTGTTTCTTAAAGGTTTCTTGCTTCTCTTCATCAAGATGAGGTGTCAACACCTTGATGAACCTCTTAATATATGTGACAAACTGCTTCTTGTCAAAAGCAGGTTGCTCCTGCAAGTGCCAAATTAACAATTACTAGGTTTCAAAATTTACTTGAATATGTGGGGACTCAAGCAAGAAAGAAAAACTTAACTAAGAACTGAGCAGCACAAAACCCTTAAAAATAAAGGCAGATCAGCTCACCTGAAGTCTAAATGTGTCAACAATGTCAACTACCTTAGCAGCTTGGTCATCAACACCATCATCTTCCCCACCTTCAGCCGAGGGATTTGCACCAATGTCTACATCTACGGCTCCTTGAACAACCCACTAGAGACAAAGCATATGAAGCACAAGATAAATAAAAGCCAAAAATCACAACCATGTTTCAGAGGATAAACACAATTGTCATGAACAAGAATAACAGTAACACTAACCTTTCCCTCGACTTCCCACAGAATCCCATTCTCAATTTCCTTGTATCGAAATGAGTCCGAGAGAAGCTCATCGCCTGAAATTCATCAAAATCAATACAGTATCTGGGTTAGCATGTTGCCTAGTAAGAAGTTCTTTTTGTCTAGACAACTTGTGATATCTTTAACTGCAGAATGTCATGGCATGAGATAATAACCAGCTACACCTTTAGACTCGTGTGCAAGAATCTTTATCAGACTTACCAAATGCCAACATGAAAACAACATGGATAGAAAAATTCACTAAACATAAAATTGTCCAGAGACAGCCAAAAACGAGAAAACTGAAGATCAGAAGCATGAATTAAGGCTTTCAGGGATGATGCCCAGAACATTGTCAACTAATTAACAATTTTTTGAACTAATTTAACAGGCGAATCCACTACAAACAAAGCCAATTTGCACCATTGACGCTATCTGATCCCAAAAAAACTTCCCCACTGAATGGAAAAACTGTCTGATCTAAAGTTACAGACATCCCAACACTTAAACGCAGCCATGTACCTCAAATTCCAATTCAATACCACCAAAAGGCAACAAAGTAAACTCAAATTCTTAAACAACTGATACAATCCACAACTCTCTTTACAACAATTTTCAAGAAAAAATTAACAACCAACAAGAAACCAATAATATCAAATACCAAATCCGATCAAATCTGGGCTAAAAGACTTTAGGATCGCCAGATAACTACTCAACCAATAAAATTACACAGAGAACCAGAATTAAAACCCGAACTTTAAATTTTACGAACGGGTAGATCAACTAAAGATCTAGCCAATTCACAAGCCAATCAACACAAACCAAAACAACAAAACGGCTCAAATCAATCGAAACAGACGCCAGGTTTCAAGAAACAGAGTATGATAGTGCAAGAGAAATTACCGGTAAGAATATCCTGATAAACCAACATGATTGCAGCGGCTACTGTCTCTTGCCCTTTCTCGGGTCGATCCAAACAGAGAGAAGGTAAGGAAACGCAGCGAACAGTAGACAGCGTCGCACGAGGGTTTTATTCTCAACCGGACAAGCGAGGGTTTCGCTTATAACCCGGAAAATATCAAGGGCCGATATAGTTACGAAAAAGGCCTTGAGCTTTTCTAAAATGACCATTTGCGTCCACATTTATGGGATTTTCCGGTTTCTATTAGTTTTCGCGTGTAATTTGTAACTTTGTAAGTTCATAATTTCGGGATCTTATTATTGTTATATATATATATATATTTGCTAAATAGGATGAAAAACAATGGGAACGGTTTCCCACAAATTTGTCAAAATAAATTTTGTGGGTATATATTTAATTTATTAAATATTTTGACAACATTTAAATTTATAATTTTTAGTATAATGATGAACGATTTTTATTATTGAATATTTTATTGATAAATTTAAGTTTTTATCAAAAGAAAAATATAATTTTCAAAACTTTGGAGACAATATAAACGGGGAAACACTTTTTTGAAGGATGCAATTAAACGATTCATAAAATAATAATAATAGATATGTCAAATTCTCCACTCAACAACGTGGACGTGCTCTTTTTTTTTTTTTTTTTTCTGTATCAATGACATTACGTTGCATCGCATCTCATTCAGCGGTCCTATCACACACCGGTGATATAATTTTTTATACTCTTTACGATGATCTGGTGGTGAAAGTTTCCAAGGTGTTTAGGTGCCTGAGGAGTTTGACTACGAGCAGCAGTACAATGTCCGGCGGCCAAGGAGGAGGAGAAGCGTGCATGACTTTTGTGACGACGATTTGGGATCCGGATAAGATATTCCGGTCATTTTTTTGGTAAGACTGACATGTTTAGGGCGCACCATGCTTATAGGAGTAGGGCAACGGGTAGTCCACACGGGGAGGGTTTTCACAGGGGAGGGCCCAATCTGATTCTTCTTCTATAAATACTGCCATTATTGTTGTTGATATTGGTGCTTGCTTATGAGCCCAACTATTGTTTGTATAAGAATCAACTCTTATCAGATTCCCAAGATGACTGAGAAGCATGGAATAGATTTGTTCGTCGTACCAACGGGATTTGATGAGCAGTTCCCTCTAGGAAGTCTTTCTCAGACCAACATTGAGGATAGTGTGATTAAGGATCACAGAAATATGCTTTGGCAACGTTGTCACGTGGAAGGCCAGAGACATCACTGGAACAGAAATCTGCCCACGTAGACAGCTGTGCTAAACTACGGAATCTTGGATCTGAATGAAGGTGGGTTAATTTTCCTTGTCTGCTCATAGCTACGAATTCCTCAGTCTTTTGTTAATTCAATTTGAAATATCTTCTGTTGTCCAGCATATCGTTTTCTTGAATAGTTGTTCCTCTCAGCAGTGTCTTCTGGTTCAATTCCCTATTCAGCATGCCATTCAAGTAAGCTATGTCTCATTTAAATGATCCCTTGCGCTAGTTTATAGGAAATTTGCTGACTTTTATGTCATGTTCAGCATACGTAATGTTTCTTCGCGGTTGATTTCATGGTTGTGTTTTTCACGATCTCACTGCTTAGAAATTAGGGGTTCATGTTTAAGGTTTACAATTGCTGTCATTTGGCCAATGCCATTTGTTCAATCACTTGTTGCAGTATGTTGTTTCACTCGTGTTTGCTCTTTTTCCAATTTACCAATTCCAAAATAGATGCAACAACTGTAAGTCATGTGCGTGGCATTCCCATGCACTCTGCAATGCAAGATGCATGAAATAATCATTTAAGTTAATCAATGATGTTTGAAGGACGCTGCATGCTAGCTTATACAAAGGTTCATAGATTTAAAGGTATTCCAAAAATCTGATCTTTTTTTTTTCTCCAATATAATTGATTTTCTCAATAGGAATTCTTTGCCCCGTATCAATTAAGGATCTGTGTGTTTAGCCCTTTTTCTTTCTTCCAATAAGGAATGTATGCTTTTGGTTATTTGGTGGCTCTTGCAGATTTATCTCCTTATGTGACAATGGTATGTTTGTAACTTGCAGGATAGGCTGAAACAAGGAAAACCTTCTTAGACAAGACCATGTTAACCAGCCACATAACCCCATGGTGTCTCGCAGACACAGCCAGACATTGTGATCTTATTTCCAAGGGGTGTCCTGTCTTTGCCATCATTTTTATCCACGGTCAAGCATTGTACCTCAAACAATGTCTGGCTTTGTTATTAACGGGGATTTGAATTAGAGGCTTACCTCAAACAATCCCCAATTATTAGCGGGGATTTGAATTAGAGGCTTACCGCGAATGTTAAACATATCTCAACTAAAACGAAGATCCGAGGTGATTTAAGGACATGTCAACTCCTGAGTCGCATAGAGACTTTCGGGGTTGTTGCCTGTTACCGAGCCAAGGAGTGCGAACTTAGTCTCAACCGACGGGCTGAACAGCTAGCGAACCTGGGGAAGAGAATAAATGAGAAATTCGATCAAATGGCAAGTATCCTATTGAAACCCTATTTACACCAAAGAGGATTCAAAGTGAAATAAGTTAGCAGGAAAATGACAAAACAGAAGAACAGGGATACCGATTGGCCGAAGGGTAAATGGTGACGGATGAGGGCGTGAAAGGCCCTCCTCACGCAGTCACCGACATAAAGTTTAATCAGTCAAGAAAAAGGCTAAGTAACTCGGCATTAAAGACTATAATAGGAAAAAAATTAAATCGCATGCAAATCTGATAAACACAGAATTGTTTATATTAAAACTTTATACTTTATGCTATATTGATATAATATGTATTGTAAAAATATAATGTGTAAAAACTTTGTATTTACTGGAGTTTATTAAATTTGTATTTGCATTATCAAACTCTTATCATTATCGGTAAAAAATTAAAAAATTACAAATAAGCACGTAGCAATAATAATAATATAATAATTATCTAAATTTCACAATACCTTCGAAGCTACGGTCGATTATTAAAATACCCTCGAAATAAATACAAGAAACCCACTGATCCTTTACCAGGGTAAAAATCCCCTATCCCTTTTTTTGAAATTCGGTATAATCCTTTACCTGGGACCCGCTCACTTTGTTAATGGTATGAAGCTCACAAGTGGAGAAGAGGACGCAATCAGATGAGCGAAAGTGGAGACCCAGTGGTCTCGAGAGCTCGGAGATGGCCTCGGTGATGGTCTCCCAGTCGCCGAGAAGGAACGGAGCCAGCACCAATATGTACGCCTAAGGCTACCAGAAGGACATCTTGAGTACGGCCTCTCTTCCAATATTTTATAACAGTTTCTTGCTTTGGTATATGATGCAAAAAATTGAAAGAAAATGGGGTAAGGATTAAGGTTTGTGCTGAAATTAATTCGCGCATATTGAATTGGCACAAAATGTTTTAAGCACAACAGAAATAGAAACATTCAGGTGCAGCGAAAATATAGTATCTGTGCCATAGTCTGAAGCTCAGCTAGGAGCTTGAAGTTCTCATTATTGCAATAAGCTCTCCGGGTAAATATTGCATTTTCCGGCGAACATAAGGAATTGCCAATAGATCCGTTAAAGCTAAAACATGAAGGGGATCATAATGGCAATCAACCTAATTGAGAAACAAGCCGAATAGTCATCTCATTCCAATTAGGGAATTAAGTTTAATTCAGTCTCATAACATACCAACCACCACTTTCCTTGCATTTCAAAACCACAAGACAGTTGCCATCATCAAAAGTAGCAAAATATATTTATCAACGATCAAAAATCTTTTGGACTATTAAGTACACATGCTGCCTTGGAAACAGAAAGCATGGTAGAATAAATTGAATTGCCAGGAGAATGATCAGATAGAGCTAATACATGAGTGCCATCATTGAGGCAATCAAACCAATAGGGAAACAAACTAAATCGTCATCTCATTCTCTAAGCAAATCCAATAACATCACAAATAGAAAGGATTCAAATTACCAATTACCATGCACACAATATTCTTTTCAAGAAAATTAAAATGCTTGCAGAAAAAGTTACTTGGTTGCAGTGAGAATATTTACATAGAATAATGGAAACCAAGCGGCAATCACTGCAGCAATCAGAACCAACAGGGGAAGTAAAACCCAAGTTGAAATTTGTCATTCTTAAGGAGAAAACAACCCCCCGCAAAATTCTGCTAGTAACAAATATTTCAAACTCTCAAAATAAATGCTCAAATAGTACAAAAGTGTGCACTTACGCATAGGATTTTACTTTCAGACTTAACAGTGGTTGTTTTGATAATGGCTACCATAAAACCTCAGTTTCAATTACTCTCCACCTTCTCAAATGCAAGACATATGGTGGGAGACCATCAGCCTTGCATATATTGAACTGTCAACCGAGCAATTAGACAAAACCAATCCATGACTGCCATCATAGTTCAACCAAACCAATTGGGAACAAATGGTATAGTCATCAGATTCTCAAAGCACAGCCTGTTAAGTATCATTCATTCTCAAAATATACCACCCTTCATCATAAAAAGGTATGAAACTTCAACACAAAGCAACAGGAGGCAGATATTCTAAGATCAGCAACAATAAGTTTGGATTCAAAATGGAAGAAGACAAAATAAGCAGATTAATTGCAGCATCATTGACTGGTTAGAAAAAACTGGGAAAAAAAATTAATGACGAATATACTGAGGTACTTATATCATCTACCAAACAAACCAAAAACAGTTATAATTTAGATATTTCCCAAAAATTCACAATATAAGAGTCATCAAAAGTAGCAAAATGCCTATATATGCGTTCAGAACATATTTTGGACATTTATAACCGCACTTGCAGTACACATACTTGCATGGAAACCAAATATATACATATACTTATACATATATATATATATATATATATATATATATAAACTTGTGAGAATATATCAAATGGCCCAGAGAATGATCAGATAGAGCTAATACAAGAGTGCCATCATAGCAGCAATCAAACCAATAGGGAAACAAAGTGAATCATCATCTCATTCTCCAAGAATATTGACAAACAAAAGGGAAACAAATTAAAGTTTACAATGAGCATCGAATCTTCTACAAGCAAATGACAATGTTTTGAAGAAAAAGATTCGACTGCAGAGAAAAACTCTGTATAAACTAATGGAAAATAAGAGGGAAAGTGAAAACAAGTTCAAAATTACCATTTTAAGGAGAGAAAAAAAACAAAAACAATCCTTCCAAATCCTGCTTGTTTAAAAATTCCAAATTCTCAAAATAAATGCTCAAGAAGAACCAAAGCGCAAATGTATGCATAAATCGTGATCCCAAAAATGAATGAGAACTCCCTTTATCTCAAGAAAATTAAACTATAGTTCAGCAATTTTTTTTTTTCAAAAAAGGAATATAAAAAAATAGTTCAAAAGGAAAAGGTGACTAAAATAAACCACCGAATATTTTAAGAAAGGATAATGAAACAAATCAAAAAAATAAATAAACAAAAGAAATGAGATAGATAATGGTCGAGGGGATGATCAGATAGAGCTAATACACATAGTTGATGCCATCATCACGGCAATCAAACCAATAGGGAAACGTATCAAAATCATCACCTCATTCTCCATTCTCCATAATCAAGATAAACTAACAACAACACATGTAAAATACGCACACAAACACAACAAGACACACACCGGAAGGGAAACAACCTGAAGCCACGGTTACGGAAAGCCGAAACGAAACAATACTAAACGAGAAATGGAACCAAGATGGGTTCGCTGCGCGTCTAGAGCGCTGCCGAATCAACTGCCTACGGGGGCAGTTTCGAGCGAGGAATGGGGAAGGGGGGGTGGCGGCGGCCCCTGTGAAGCTAACAGCCTAGATACCGGGAGAGAAGTGGCTTAGAGCGAAGTCCACTCCAGTTGGTTAGAGGGGCCAGTAAAGCCGAGGGAAGACCTAGGGTTTATAAAGGAGTTTTTTTTTTTTTTTTTTGATCTAGGTAAATTAATAATGTTGCTTTAATGTAAACATATTTTAAAAAAGTAGTGTTAAAAATTGTGAAAATAATTTTATAATTTAAATTATTTATTTTAATAAAAATAATTTTTATAAAGTATATATATATATGTATTATTATTTTTTGTTATTATTAAGATGAAGGTGATTATTATTATTATTATTATTGAAAATTCAGGACTCAGGGCTCGTAGTTGAGAGTAGGTTTAGCAAACTATGAGCTGCATTAGGCAGAGCCCAAGAAATAGGATAGGACCCAAAAGCCCACATGGACCAATCCTTATGATTTGTGATATTTCTATTTTCAGTTTCCTACCATTGCTTCCATCGTTCCATGTGAATCCTTTAACAAATCCCATGTGTTTTGAAATTCATGAATTAAGGCCAATTGAGAGTAATTTTATGACCTACTAAATCGCCGAGATATACAAGTGACAATTTATTATTGATATATTTTTTAACGAAATAACTTGAAATTACTAAAATTGATAATTTTAGATTTAAATTAGTTTATTTTTTTGAGTTTAGACTTGTTCGGATACATAAAGTTGTTTTGTTAACACACACAAAAAATAAAAAAAAGAGAAAAAGTTAGATAATATATTAATATTTTGTCAAAAAAAAAAAAGAAGAAGGGGGGTGTGGGGTGGGGGAGGAAAACACTTTCTATCTTTTTTTCTGATTGATCCCAGTTGCTTCATATTACTGTTTTTCTCTTTATACATCGAAATTAAGCTTCACATCACACAAAAACTAGAAGGAGACCCAAATCTTTCCTAAGAGCTTTTATGTTGTCATCAACCGGTTCGCTTGGTATTTTGCCTTATATTATTACTCTTTCATTAATACGAAATGCAGCAAAATCAATCGAACAAAAATGTTATTAACTTTTTCGTTGAAATTAGTTTAGAATCGTGGTGTGTCTGTAGCAACTCGCTCGTGATTCAAGCTGGGAATGGGATCCTGAAATTTTAATAATAATCAGCGGCCAAAAATTAGCAATTTCAATTAAAAATCTGTTCAGATATGCTTCTCAAATTGAGCTGGAGGGGCACGCTGAGATGGAGGAAGATTTATCACCGTCTTTATCTCTTTTCCAGTAAGTATGCACCATAACTTTCAAGCAGCCTATGCTGAGACATATTCAATTTGAGATTTAAACTTTGATTTTCAGTTCATACGAACCAAAAAAAAAAAAAAAGAATATGCAAAGTCCATGAAAATGAAAATTCCATTATGTAATAGTAATTAGTTAAGTTGTACATTTTCTCAAATTTTAAATTATGGCATGATTGTTTAGATGCAAAATTACAACAATTTTGGCACAAAAATCATAATTTTCTAATTACTAATCCCATCAATGTCTGCTAATTACTCATCATAAACATATGCGATTGCCACGAAATTGCAAACAACAATATATCCAATCCCTATTCATGCAAAATATCATGCCAAAATTCTTCTATGGGGAGCTCCTCCTCCTCCTCCTCCTCCTCCTCCTTCTTCTTCTTTTTTTTTTTTTTTGGCATGTTACAGGCACGAAAATGGCACAAACAGACAAATCAAAATATCTCTGGAGTACCATCACAGTAGGATATCAGGATTCAGCCCTTCTGGCTCTCACACTAATGTTAGAAACATGCTTGAGGATGGAGGTAGTCACTCTTTTACTGCAAGAAAATCTTGCATACTGATCACCGAAAATTCTATTGCACAGATGGGACTTCTTATTGTCAAGGTGATATTACAGGCCAAATACTCCTAGCTTTGAGAATAAATGAAAATTGATCGTGTTTTTCAGAGAGTACAAAGAGAATAAGAAACCATGTTCCTTTTGAGTTTTTTTTTTTTTTTTAACTTTGTTACTTAAAGATGAAGGGTCTATTTTTGTTGTTTAAGGAAGGATCGATTCCTTTTATGCAACTGCTAAACCACTTTTTTTTTTTAACAATAACTAGGTGGACACGTCATGATACAAATAGATATAAAATGAATATATAAGAGATTTTTGTGATTTTATATTTTTTATTATATATCTCTAATATGTTATGCGAATTATTATTTATATAATATAAAAAATATTTTGTGAATGCGAAAAATTTATCTCTTCTTTATTTTCAATTTACTTTTTTCATAGAACTCTTGAAATAGTTAATAATTTGATGTTAGTGGGGAGGGAAGTGTGAATATACCATAAAAAGGTGCTTTGCACCCCAATTAAATTTCACTTGAAAGTGGGAGATTTTGGTAGGTGAAGGAATTTGATTTTCTGACCTCCTCCAAGCCCCATAAGCTTGGTGGCCGCTTGGATTGGCCAAGCGGTTAGTCTAGTAAATCTTCTAATTATCCAATCAATGGTAGAACTCATCCAATTTCCATGCTATCAGATTTCATGTGTTTTTCACTTCTCTCGGAGCAGCGGACATTACAAATCACATCACCATTCTGTGAGTTCGTGTGTCGGTCTTACAACCTAAAAAGAATCGAGCGTGTGTCAGTTTTGTGGACAATTATCAGACCCTCTCTCATTAGTCGCGCGGCATCCTTCTACTGCATTTTTTATTATGACATTTGCAGGGGGGGTAGATTCTTTTCTCTCTTTTTTTTTACTTTTTTTTTTTTTTTGGTCTTCTGATGAAATGAAAAGACCCAGATATTGCCAAATACGAAGAGCCCACAGTCACGCGGCGCTCTAGAGCTAGGCCTAGCCTGCGGTTGTGGGCTCTCGAGCACAAACTCTAAGATGCCAAGCAATCTCAACTTGAGAAAAAGCGTGAAAGCCATCTTCCGTATCAATAAAACTATGTATTAAAATAAAGCAGCGGGGATGTAAATACCCCATAATCCGTGATCTGAAGACTTTTTCTGCCGAGTGGAGCTGTTGTCTCATTGTCATTTACATTGATGATCTGGATGCCGGGGACAATGGGAACTCTGATCCAATGCTAAAAGAAAGAAAGAAAAAAAAAAACATACATATAATTATCTCATTCTTTTGTGGAAGCCAATAGTTTGGTCCGTGACAGGCGAAACGTCCAATCCCGATTCATCCATCTACACAAACTAAAGGGTCCCTCCAGAGATATCAATCTTGAATCCTCACTAGGCTTTTTCCGTGATTTAAACTATGATTTAACAACGACCACAGCATACCAAGTCTGCATAATTGTGAATTAAAAAGATTACGCGTAATTTCTACGACAACAGCCATTAACAGCCAATATCTTTAGGCAAGGCTTTGATAGCTATTTAAATATCTTTCTTTTCTTCTTCTTCTTTTTCGGTTTTTTTTTTTTTGGATCACTACCAGTTGTTTTTATGCGTCATGATTATACCTTTTCCGGTAAGAGGGCCTGAGAGAGCTGAACAAGCTCAGATGGGGCTCGGCAACTGGTGAAGGGTAGTTCCTTTCATGACAACCTCGAGACTGCTTGCATAAATGGACTACAAAAAGCAACACATGACCAAATGGATCCCCACAAGGGGTACACCAGGCTCGAGATAGGCAAAACAAATAAATGGCTTAAAAGATGTCAAGCATAATTACAGAAGGGCTTGATTTTCACTTGTTTTCATGCATATACTCACTCAATGCCTCTAAATTTCAACTCAGCTACTTAAGCCTTCTAACTTTATCTTATACAAATATTTGTAGCATAATTGCCATATAAGTATAAATAAAAAAAAACATGAAAAAAAAAATTGAAATCCTCTCGTCCTTTCTCTTAGTTCCACACTCCTTATAATATAAAAGATACACGAAATTTTATGGGCTCCTTTTCAGTAAATGAATGCGAAGTGATGTGATGAATGGAATTTTTACCCGAGTCCTATTGGACTAAAATTGTGTGATGCGTGTTAACTATAGAATATGTTATTTCATTCAGTAAACAAAATATAAGTAAAACTGCATATTCCCAATATACTAGAGTTTAATGTTATACAAATTGCCATCCATAGCCGTTGACAAAGTTGCCTTAGCTATAAGGTCAAGGGTATTTTCCCTGTCCCCTAAATAAAGAATCCTTAAAATAATTTGCTCTTATGTGAATCACGGACATTATGCATTTTTGCTTATAGAATGAAGCTTCTTCTGTCGAATCAAATGTTCTCATCGTCTTTCACAGTAATGTCACGTGAAATGACAAAATGTTAAGCGTATAATCCTATCATTCCCCGTTGTCCTGACTCCTGATCTGCAACTGCTTTATGTCACATGTGGCAGAGATATCTTTTGCATGCAATGCATTCTGTTGACAAAAAAATGGCCCACAATGTAATGGAACCTGCAGGCACTCAGCACTACAATTCTTTCAATATCAAGCTTCATTCTAAAGTTTATATTGTAATGGGGAAAAAAAATAAAAAACAATTACTTTGGTCCTCTTATACAAATAGTACAAATAAGACCTTAGAATAAGGGAAATGATTAATAGGCATGTGAAGATAAACCAAAGAAAAATTTGTTTTCTTTCGCTCTTATTCATCCCTGAAATAGAAGGCAGCACTCAGGCGTTTTGTCTTTGCGCAGGGCAGTGAGAGTGAGAGGGACCAGTGTAGTTTGGAACTAGGCTGGGGTAGCTCAGCTGTCACGGGCAATTTTTCTAAGCCGTGAATTCTCGTGTAATTATATGTCTCTCTCTCCAATCGGGTTCTCCCCCTCTTATCCTCTATAGAGTGATCCTCTTCTTCCCCTTCTTCTTCATGAAATCTGAAATACTATTAGCTTATGGCTTCTATTTCGACCTTTTCTTTTTCATCTTTGTCCCGTGATCATGAAAGACCAGACATTGAATCCATAAGGGCACTTGTCATTTCAATCAATGAATATATTCTTGAATTATTAGCAAATACTGAATCTTGGAATTCCTTGAAATCACAATGCACTTCCAGGCTAAGTACCCAAAAGCATATATACTTTGAATTCGCAGAACATTCGGTTCTCTCTAACCTTTACTGGGGCATTGAGGGCATTGAAGCTGCTATTCAAGAGCAATGGCCGGCAGAAAAGGCTACCTTGCTAAGGAATTCGGAAGGAATGCTGCAGGTTCCAGCGTTGCTCGATGAATATGGAGTTACTGCTGGAATTCGAAACTGCTATTTAGTTTGCTGCGCATACTTTTACCTCTCAGTGGTCAAGAAGCTCCAGGACGATGAGTGGCAGGCTGCCATGCATTTTCTTCAAGCACTGTTGGTCTCTCCACGACTTGTTCAGGAAGAATTTGAACTGGACCTCGCTAGAAATCTATTTTGTTCAAGTATCATGTCTGCCATGGAAGTGTTGGGAGGGAGTAGAAGCGCATCAGACAAATCCATTGGAAACTTCAGTGAGGGCAATCTTGACGAAGCAATAACACAGAGCGCAAAGAGGTACAAGCATTGGCTAATGTATTATCGCGTTATGTTACACGGAGATACTCCTGAGTCGCGCCGTAGAAGCAGAGATACTTCAGCCCCAGAAGACAAATCGCACTGTTTTTCGTAAGTTGCATTTAACATAGTGCATTCGTACCTTAGGAAAATTTTAGAATCTGAAATATGGAAGCATCCCATAATCATTGGATTCTCATGGCAGGCAAACGATGACGAATAGCAGTGATTCTTCAAATTCTATTGAACAAGGCAGCTGCTTTCAAAATGTAAGCTTTCTTTAAATCTGCTTCACTATATTAGTTTGAGGGTTCCTTTGTTCTATCAGTTGCGAATACGCATGTAACATCCAATCAACAGATTCAAGCAAATTAGATAGTCTGCAAAATCTTATGTCCCCCTTTGTTTGGTTGAATGATTGATGCAGTATGAGATGGTGCATCCACTTGATCCCGTGGATTATGTATTAGACAATACAGCTAAACCGCTGAATCATGCTACAAAGTCGAAATCTGAAGACAAAAGGCATGACAAATGTGCAAACACAAATTGCCTCCGAGAACTGTTGATGGAGTCTGAATCGGACACACCAACTTCAGCGACGTCATGCTACTATCATGACTCTAAAGAATTGGAGGTAATTGTTATTAAATTGGGCATTCTACATTTTTTTTTTCCAAGTGAAGTTTTGCTGACTTGTACAAGAAGCTGCAGGCTCCTTGTTCCACGTTGAGCTCAATGTGCACAACGATGTTTGTGCCGCCTGATCTGCAAGATCAAGTGCACGAGGGAGTTAATGCTTCTAACTGGTTCTCTGGCAGATTGGATTTATGCATCTCCGAAGATGGAGAGAACTTGTGGAGTTGCCATTTACAGGAATGCTCATCTCATAAGTCACAACAGCCTTGCAAATCCCAGGTCATAGAGCAAGAGGTACCCACAACACTGAAAAGAAGCAGGTTCTCGCAACACAAAAGAGCAACAAGGCAAAAACAGAACTCAAACAGCCCAAAAGGGAATTCAGGCAAAGATTTGGAGTTGATGGCAATATTTGAGAAAGCAGTTCCAAAACTATATTTGTCAGAAGGATTAGTAAAATGCGAAGATTACAGTGTAGAAGTTACAACCATTTACAAATTATTGAACAATAAAAGAGGAGCAAGATACACAATGTTAAAGGATGTGATTTTAAATCAGCTGCTAAAAGCCCTTACAACATCCAAAGAGGAGAGAGTCATAAGGGCATCTGTGTCTATACTTACATCAATTATATCAGTGAATATGTCAGCATTGGAAGAACTCAAGATGAAAGGTTTGCAGTTGTTTGATTTGGCAAATGCTCTAAAGCAAAAAGTGCATGAAGCAGCTATCCTTATCTACCTGATAGATCCATCTCCAACAGAGATAAAGACTCTAGAACTTTTACCATCACTGGTGGAGGTTGTGTGCACCTCAAGCTGCTATAAGGAGAAACCAAAATCACTTCTGCTGACACCTCCTGCAGCATCCTTGATGATGATTGAAGTATTAGTAACTGCTTTTGACCATGCTACCAACAATATGCACTTATCTGCAATCAGTTCTCCTCACATACTTTGCAGGATCCTGGATCATGCTAGCAGCAGTAATATGGAAGAATATGTCAGTTTGGCCAAAATTCTGATAAAGTGCATGCAGTTTGATGGACAATGCAGAAAATATGTATCTCAGTCTGTTGCTGTGGCTCCATTCCAGTGTCTCCTGCACAGCGATAAGGAGCATGCCAAGTTCACTGCACTCGAGTTTTTTCATGAAATACTTTGCGTGCCAAGGTAAGAGCTACAAATCACTAACTCATGCTTTAGACAAAAGTAGATGCAACTCTTCAAGAGTAATTCAGTTATTTTTGGCTCCTCAATCTCAACACCTCCCAAGAAACAAAATTACTAGTCTATTTTCCGGATTTGTGTCAGATCATCAGCTATCAGCGTAATGCATCGAATGCAAAAAGAAGGTGGTGCAGAAATTGTGGAAATACTGTATATTTGTGTCCAAACCCTTCAACCTGATTACCAATTATTGGCAGCAAATATACTGCTTCAATTAGAAACACTGGTAACTATAATTTTCTGGAACTTTTTAATGGCTATATGTTTCCTGGGCTACTTTCGGGAAAAGGATTGACAACTTTAGGATGCGATTGTTCTTTTTTGTGACTAATGATACAATGTTAATTGATCTGGTCAGTTAATGAATATGTGCAGGAAAACCCCTCTGGTACAAGTGTCTTCAGAGAAGAGTCTATGAAGATAATCCTCAAGTCGTTGGCATCTGAAGAAGGCTCTAGTACACAGCAATTGTCTGTGTTCATTCTAGCGAACATTGGAGGAACCTATTCTTGGACAGGGGAGCCATACACAGTGGCATGGCTTGTAAAAAAGGCAGGCTTGTCCTCCTTGCAACACCGCAACATGATAAAAAACTTTGATTGGTTGGATGACAGCCTGCAGGTAAGATTATGAAACTAAGAACTGATGATAATAATTATAACAACAATAACAATAAATGGTTGTGCCAATTAATGGATATCTAAAATGCAGGACGCAGGAATTGATTCGTGGTCTGGAAATGTTGCAAAAGGCTTCCTTTCCTCAGGGAAACCTATCTTCCGTGCTTTGAACAAAGGTCTAAATAGTAAGATAAAGAAAATTTCTCGTGACTCTCTCATAGCAGCTGCATGGCTTGGTTTTGTAGTTTCAAAGTATCCAAATGGCATAAGGCATTCTGCATGTAATATCTTGCTTAATGGAATTGAGCATTTCTTGCATCCTGGATCAGAGCTTGAAGAGAGACTTCTAGCCTGTCTCTGCATCTATAATTATGCATCCGGCAGAGGTAATATTCCTATTAGCAGGTGCCCACTGTCATTTAGAGTCTGTCTTGCATTGTTCACATTTCTATCTTAGATGCTGCTCTTTTTTCTTATTTCCTTGTTTTTGTTTTTATTTTTCCAAAGGAATGCAGAAACTGGTTCATTTCTCAGAAGGAATAAGGGAGTCACTAAGACGCTTTTCTAGTGTAATCTGGATGGCTGAAGAGCTATATAGAGTAGCTGAATACTATTTGCCCAACATAACGGTTAGTAGCCTCAACTTCTCAAAATTGTATTAGAAGTGAGAACATAGGATGTGCATTCTTCTTCTTGGTCATGATTTTCTAACATCAATTCTTACAATGGCAAGAACAGCGCATATCTTGTGTGCACACACAAATTTTGGAAGCAAATTGCAGCAGCAGTGGACCTGTAACTGCCCTCATATACTACAGAGGACTACTATGTAGTGGATGTTCTGATGGTTCAATTAAGGTATGAACTTCTATCATATAGTTCAAAGTTGAAAAGCACTGTTTCTGTTAATTTTCAAACAACAACAGAAGGCACAGTCCGTCTCTCGCAATAGATGATGACTTTTAATGTATTGAGCAGGTGTGGGACATGAAAGGACAATCAGCAACTCTTTTATGGCACACGAAAGAACACAAGAAAGCAGTGACATGTTTTGCTCTATTTGAATCGGGAGAGAGCCTGATTAGTGGATCTGTTGATAAAACAATTAGGGTAAATGATGCTTTATCGCAATTACCACAAGATGTTGCTCAGCATCATGAGGCAAATTCTTTTAATCATTTCCTTGATAAATTGCACTTTCTTTCCGTAGGTTTGGAAGGTTGTTGAAAGGAAATTGGAGTGTGTTGAGCTTTTAACTATGAAGGAACCAATTCGAAAGCTAGAAACATATGGCCAAATGATTGTTGTAATCACACAAGGCCATGGGATCAAGGTAAAACTGAAAAGATAACGTAGAATACTGATGAATATTTAGCAGTCACCCAGTTGATTCACCAAATTGTTCATGGGATAATCCTTCAACCACAAACTCATTATTTTCCAGATTTTGGATCCATCTAGAACGGTAACAGATGTCTGCAAGACCAAAAAAGTGAAATGCATGATTGCCGTACAGGGGAAGCTTTATATAGGCTGCATGGACTCAAGCATGCAGGTTGGTTGAAGAGCCTATTTTGACAGAACATCATTTTACTATAAGAGAATTATATGACACATGACTCTTTCAGGAGTTAGCAATGACAAACAATCGGGTGCGAGAGATCAAAGCCCCAACAAAGTTTTGGAGGATGCAACAAAAACCCATCAATGCCATTGTTGTGTACAGAGATTGGCTTTATAGCGGAAGTTCAATTATGGAGGGTTCAAAACTTAAGGTAAAAAGCCTGACAATCAATCTGTATAGAAAATAAGAAAGCTTCCATTGATCAAAAGAACATTACAGGATTGCAGAATGCGATATAATCCCCAATTTTCGATAGCACCAGGAAAAGGCGGAAGTGTGATAGACATGGGAGTGGTGGAAGACTTCATATACATAAACTGCAGCTCGTCAACCAGCACCATTCAGGTAAAGTGCTACTTTTTTTTTTCCCCCTCTTTTTGTCATTTCTAATGAGAAAATTATAACAGTTAACTGACCCTTCTATTACTTAATAATGCATCCTTATTGGGCTACCATGAGTGCTTGCTTGTTTTTCTTTTGGCTATGAGACTAAGAGCCATCTTAATTAGCTTTGCATACAAATGCCAAAACAGATTTGGTTGAGAGGAACACAAGAGAAAGTGGGTAGAATATCAGCAGGCAGCAAAATAACGAGCCTCCTTACTGCTAATGATATCATTCTATGTGGCACCGAGAAAGGACTAATCAAGGTGAGCTCATTACAATGTCATGCCTTCATATTCTGTGCTCTCTGGCTAACTAGATTCAATGCTTATACTCACTAGTTCTTTTCATCATAGGGCTGGATACCACTCTAACAAAAACCTCACTTCGTGACGAGAAAATTTCATTAGCTTTCCTCAAGTGATTGGTTATTATGGTGGCAAGGAAAACCTACTGGATTCAGCGGCTTTAGCGTCTGCATGTAAATAGCCTGTGCAAAATATATGGCCATGAAAGAAATGTAGCTTTGTAAGATTGTTATTGCAAATAGTTTTATTACTTTTTTCTTTTTTTTTTTTTATGGGAAACACAACATTCATTAGATCAATTGGAATGTTTGTACATAATTGGAGGCTTTGAATGGAAAAGAATATTTGTGCCGCCAAAGGGTTTCATCCTCTATATTGCATGCACATTGTGCTAAGCACAATGGAAAGGAATATATGAATGACTGTGCAGGTCATTAGTGGCCATTTGGGATGGGTGAGTTCTATCGTGTTTGATCCTAGTAATACATGGTTTTGTACACCACTTTGGTTGATAGATATTGTTGGCAAATTGGTTCCTTGTGGGAACTTCATGTTAGTTTCCATCATGTTGTTTCCCTCTCAATATTGGTTTACTAGATATGGGATGTAGCAATTGTAAGGTTGAAGCTCACGCTAACAGGACACATTGAACAGATGCGAGGCAAGTTGATAACATTTTCAGTGGCGGCAATTTCAGTGGCCGGTAATGCCTTGAATGGCTAAAATGGTGAATCTATTTTGTCATGCAGGCCTAGCTGTCAGCCAGCGGCATACCTTCATGTTCTCTGCTGGGGATGACAAGCAGGTGAAATGCTGGGGTCTTGAACAGAACAAGGTAAAAACTTTATATAAGTTCATCTTGTTTACCTAAGAGGTTCTAATTGTTGACAAGTTTGATATTCTGTTTAGGTTTTCGATCTTATCATGGTCATTTAAGTGGTGTCTACTGCTTGGCTCTTCACCCATCCATTTATCTTTTGGTGACTGGAGGTCGAGATTCTGTCAGCCAGGTATTGTGCTATGTAGATTGCTTCTATCAATCTTTGTACCTACCGAACAGGGTTATTTTATTGTTCTTGTTCTTTTGTTCTCTTTTTGCCAAGTTGGGATTATATATATATATATAATGTGATAATGATTACAGGTCTGGGATATTCACACCAAGGCGTTGCATTGTCTGGACATATTAATACAGTGTGGTCCATTTTAGCTTGACCAACAGTATGTAATTTTTTTCCAATTTCAGTCCTCTTTAACAGATTTTGTTGATTTGATACCCCGATTCTCTGAAATGGTCATAGCTCCTTTTGGCTTCCATTTGGATAAGTAAGTTGGCTTATGCTCGTGGCATTATATGTTTCAAGTTCCTTTCATGTGAGTTTTGGCATATGTGCAATTGCGTGCATGAACATGGGTGGATTTTACGTTGTTATTAAAAATGATTTTGTATGTTTCCAGGATTCACAAGTGGTCACTGGCTCCCATGACACAACCATTAAGTTTTGGGACCTTAGATATGGTAATTTCCTCTCCACGAAGGTTGTCCATTTTTACCCTATGCATTTAATTTTTCAGTTGTACTTTTAGTTCTTTCTGAGATGTTTCTGCAGGTAGGACCACGTTAACTCACACACTACAAGAAATCCCTGCGAGCCATGGCATTGCATCCTACAGACTACATGCCCGCTCTAATCATCTATCAATTTATCTTTGGATTTTGTATGGCTAGATGGGTATATGGATCGACATGGGCTCGGGGAAATAAACCATTAAGTCCTGGAAGCAAAATGATGATATTGCTAATCTGGAAACCTCCTTTCGCTGTTTGTTCTATTATTATGGTCACAATAAAAATTAGCTCACAGATTCTGTGACTTATATTATATGGGCATGCCCGTTATGCATTGTGAGCTATTGTATTGGCAAGGTCCTCCATGGTTAGGTAAACCAGGTTGCATATTTTATTGTGTTTAGTTGGTGTTATTCCTTACACGGTGTTCATCTACTAGAGTCTCTAGCGTCCTTTATGCGTGCAAGGTTACTGGATAATTGAAGATTGAAAGGCTTTCTTCATAGACTCGACAAACTTAGAAGATCTGTTTATGGTTGTAATGATGACTGGGTGTGGTACTGAATTAAACATTGCACTGTTTACATGGTAAATGAAATTGCTTAAACATCTGCAATGAGTCTTTTAATCTTTATAGTTTTCAGAAGGGTTTATATCTTCGAAAGGCACTAAATAGACGCATGGTGTCGATCATGATTATTAACTTGTTCAACTATTTTGCAAAGCACGATCATCACCACATGCTATCTCTTTTCAATTTATGTTTGTTGATTCCAAGCTATGTGTTGTATGATCCTATCATGTTTGGTTCTATGTATGATTCTGATATTATTATTATTATTATTATTGTTTTTGTAATTTGGTCGTTCTTCTTTTTCCGTTTTGACCTGCAACAGTTGCCTCGAGTTGCTTGAATATGCTATTGATGATTTGGAGTAGCTAACTACACACTTCCGTCTTGTTCTGGTATCTGGGGTTAAAATGAGATGGGTATTGGAAATTCATGCCCAGTTTTTACTAATTATTGACACCTAAACATAATTTTAGGTGACAACGGGAGTCTGTGGTTCTGGGAATGGAAGAGTGGTCACAATTTCCAGCAAGCTCAAACAATTGTACAGACAGGTATGTTCTCCCCATAACCTTGACATATATATATATATAACAAGTGTCAAATTTGCAGGTTGTGAAGTAGGAAGAGCGTTAAAGCTGTTGGATATTTTTATTCAGGCTCATTGGATGGTGAAGCCGGTATTTATGCCCTCTCTTATGATGTAAATAGGTTCAGGACTCGCTACATGTGAGGCAGACAAGTCTATAAAAATGGGGAAAGAAGATTTGAGCGCTACTCCAGAAACTCGCCCCCTTAACTTGAAGCCGCCTAAAGATCTCCGATGATTTTAGCAGCTTGGGTTAATCTTTTCCCCATTTTGCAGCAATTTAACACACCCATAATCTTTTAACGTGTAACGCGTTCAGAAGTTAAGTGCACAGGGGGAAGTCAACAAGGTGCCTTCCGATATACCATAATGAGAGTACCATTAAATCAAATCTTTGGACGAAATCCGGAAGCATCTGTAGCCCATCACCCATTCGCCACCTTCTGCTGATCAAGGAATTTAATGATTTGTTTACTGCTGTATTTATCTAAACTTCAGAAATTTGATTTCCCCCATGAGGGGGCCCATCGTGTATGTTTCATGTACTGTTTCCCTTCATATATATCCGGTGTGTGATTTCCTCATTGGACCATAATATGCGAAGAGGTGTCATTTGAACGAGATTTCCTGCCTTGGTAAGCTGCCGCAGACATTGCCATATCTTACTCACCCATGCAAAGCTCCGAACAATAGATTTTTCTATTTGATATTTGAGAGTGCCTTTCGAACATGTCCATTATCGTTACGGAGGATGCACACGCATAGATTTCAGGATATGTTTTAATCTCTTGCCCTGCTTCAATTTTTCATGAACGTAATTAGTACTTGTCCAATTGTGGTAAATTGATTCAGCGATATGGGAGTAGGCCTGCTCCCATTCTAAAGTTGCATAACCAGAAAAAGCTGCAACAACCATCCACCTGAAAGAGCGATTTTAAAGCGTTTTAACAAGACCAATTGCACGGTGTAAATAATTTACTCGAAAGCCATCCGCCGTTGGATTGAAATTATAAGCAGTGACAGTAAAACTTGTTCCTGTGGCGCGAAATATTTGGGTGATGCATTGGCATTCAAAGCGAAAATTTTTCTTCCATTGAATGCTCATCACACGCACAAACAAACCTACACAACAAATCTACATCCACGCTTTTGCTTGAGAAAGTTTCAACCTTTCCTCTTCAAAGGCCTCTCAAAAGTTTCTCTTAAAGAAGTCTATCTATTAGGGGTAGAAATCAAAGGAACAGGGAAAAGGAAAATGGATTCCGAGCTCATTCACAGGAACAACGCAGGCACAACTCAAGCACAATCGGTTCTTGATGATTCTTCGCCGAAGCTTCAAACTCCACGTGCTGTGTCAAAATCCGTCAACCCAATTCGTTTCGTGCTTGGCCAGCAAAGGCTTGTGTGCTTCCTCATTGGCTTCGGCATTGCTGGTCTCTTTTTCCACGCATTCCCCATATCGCCACCGCCACAGCTCCACCATCCGCTCCCTGAACCGGCTTGCGGGTCGCTTTCGAGCGGCGTCCAGACACGGCGGGTCCTTTACCAGACAAAGCAAGGGGCAGGGAAACATGTGAAAGTGTCTCCGGGTCCGAAAAGGAAGAACTCCAGGATCTTAGTAACAGGGGGGGCAGGATTTGTGGGGAGCCACCTGGTGGATCGTCTGATGGCGAGGGGTGACAGTGTGATCGTGGTTGATAACTTTTTCACGGGACGCAAAGAGAACTTATTGCACCATTTTGGTAACCCAAGGTTCGAGCTCGTTAGGCATGATGTTGTTGAGCCTATCTTGTTGGAAGTTGATCAGATCTACCATTTGGCTTGCCCTGCCTCTCCCGTTCACTACAAGTTCAATCCTGTCAAAACTATCATATCCTTTCCTTCAGATTTTTTTTTTAAATTTTTTTGGTTAAATTCTTCTGCTTCTTTTCTTTATGTGAAAATGATACGGATATAATATTTCCATGGTAGAAAATTAAATGACCACATGGGTTGGTAGTCTATTAATGTGCTCTGCTCTATGTTAACTTGAATTTGAATTTTTTTTATAGGTATTTAATTTTTAATAAATAAAAATATATATTAAAAATATAATTTTAAATTTTAAACTCATTGATAATAAAATTAAATATAAAATAAATTTATTCAAATTCAAGAATGTTCAAGTGGCGAGTTATTCTTATAAAAAGTTTAAATAAAAATCTCAATAGATAATCTTAACTTTGACAATAATTAACATATTTATAATATATTTTTAAAAAAATAAATGAGGCATATTTTAAAGAAATTCTTGGGGATTATAACATCAGTCACAAAAGTTGTTAAAAAGAAATTCATTCATGAGGATTATAAGGCCTTTACTTCATGTTTGTACATATTTATTGATTTATTGATTTATTTGGAGTCCTTGATTTAATTTGGAGCGTGCTTTTCCACAAGACCAATGTGGTGGGGACACTGAACATGCTTGGACTGGCAAAGAGGGTTGGCGCACGCTTCTTGTTAACCAGCACCAGTGAAGTTTACGGCGATCCCCTGCAACACCCTCAAGCCGAGACCTACTGGGGCAACGTTAACCCAATCGGTGATGTATCCATTCGTATTTTTCTTCTCGACTCGCCGCATATTTGTAGCTTGGACAATAATATTTATCTTTGGCTTCTGTTGCATCGCTTTTGGGGGCCCGTTTGGCAGGTGTCAGGAGCTGCTACGACGAAGGAAAGCGCACTGCAGAGACATTGACCATGGACTATCACAGAGCGCTTGAAATAGAGGTCGCCGAATTTTCACACTGGTTTTAAATAATTCCCTCCATTTGTCACATTCTTATTTTAGTCTGTTGTACATGGTTCACTTCTGTATGGTACGCGTTATGTATAACGTAACAATCCAAAACCAGGATTATTATTTTTTGTTTTCTGTGGTGGGGAATTGCGAGAACTTCTCTCAAAACATTGGCTGAAAAGAATGAAAAAATTGCAGGTCAGGATTGCTCGGATTTTTAATACCTATGGGCCACGAATGTGCATTGATGATGGCCGTGTTGTTAGTAATTTTGTAGCCCAGGTGAGGTTGCTTTCTTTCCTCCTCTTCTTGCTTTGCTCTATTCCTCAGTTCAACATTCTATTTATGGCATCATGCACGCGCGCAGGCATTGAGGAAGGAGCCGATGACTGTTTATGGTGATGGGAAGCAAACCAGAAGTTTCCAATACGTTTCTGACTTGGTAAATATTTTCCACGTAGATTGAATTTTTTTTCTTCGGCATAAAAATTTTGTTACCCTAAATTTATTTGTGAAATGATATTGCTGCTTGGATGAGATTTACCTTGTTTCTATACGAACTATAATAATTAATAATTACCAGGTGGAGGGTCTGATGCGGCTGATGGAAGGTGAACACGTGGGGCCTTTCAATCTCGGCAACCCCGGCGAATTTACCATGCTTCAGCTGGCTGAGGTAATTATTGATTATATTATTAATTTTTTTCTTTACCATCAAAACATTCATTATAAAAATAAAAAAAAATTAATGTGTATCATGATCTAAGAAGAAAGATTAACGTGTTTGCCTTTTTTTTTTTAAAAAAAAAATCTAAAATAGGGTCATATATCTCAAAAATAAAAAATAAAAGAGACACGGTTCAATTTTCCTTTTTTTTTTTTTTTTCTTCTTCTTCTTCTTCTTAATGCAAGACCCGTAAATCGGTCGTTAAAGGCGTTTGTTTTTTGCAGGTGGTACAAGAGACGATTGATCGAAATGCAAAGATAGAGTTCAAGCCCAACACAGAGGACGACCCCCACATGAGGAAGCCGGACATTTCAAGGGCTAAAGAGCTGCTCGGCTGGGAGCCCACTGTCTCCCTTCGCAAAGGCCTTCCTCTGATGGTCTCCGACTTTCGACAGCGTATATTTGGCGACTCCAAAGAAGATGCGAGTGCCGGTGGTGCTGCCTCCTCCACTTTCACTGCTTGACATTGATTGCCATTCACATATCTTATTCAAAGCAGACGACGTTCGAGTAGCATTTATTCATTAAGCGAAAAAGGATTCATGTAGAATAAGAACATTCTTTTATTTTTTTCTTTCTTTCTTTCTTTCTTTTTCTTTTTTCTCCCTAGTATCTATTTCTTTTCTTTTATCATTGTTTGCTTGTCTGTCTGTCTGTCAACCCTTCTAACAATAAAAATTGGGAACTTTCCTACTGTTCGAGTCAACTTTCCTTTCTTAAATAAAAAAAGAACAAATTTTAAACTCTCAAAATTGTAACCACAGCATCAATTACAACTGACCTAAATTACAATTCTGTAACCAAACTTTTTTTTTTCACTGCTTTTGATAGTTTTAATTTAATTTTGATTGAATTGGTTGAGTTGAGTAAAATTTGAAGTTTCACTTATATCCCCAACTGGTATGATAACTTTTTTGAGAAGAAAAAAAAAAGAGAGTATTATAAACATCTAAAATCAGAATTCACCCATTAACATCGTGGTTTAAGATATTTTCATTGGGAGAATTCCTAGCGGTGCACTGATGATTTTACATGATTTTTTTTTTTTCAACACTTAAAAGTGCAAGTGACGCCCCTCCCTGAATTCCACTCATTAACATTTAAATTATTTATTTATTTATTATTATTATTATTATTTGTAAAAGAGGAGTTAAAAAAATCATATAGGCGTTGGACCGCGAATCGGGCGTTTAATTATATACGAATTTACCAACAAATTCCAACCGAACTGGTGCATTTGTAGCCTACATTGCTTTTGACCAAAACGACAACGCTTCTGTAATTTGAGGTTAGACTTACCTATTAATGTTTTTTTTATATAAAAAAATTAATATGAAAATTTGACATTTAAACAATTTTTAAAAAAGTTAATTTAATTTAATATTAATAAATATAACATTTAATATCATATACTTAATATAAATTTTTATTTTATATTTAAAAACAACATTATTAAACAGACAATATGCTATATAAATATGCGATTGCAATTGTGGATATCGCTTTTATTATTGTTGCGTTTCTAAGAGCTCGAAAATCCAATCTTACTAAGGTCAAAAAAAAAACCCTACTCTCCTCTCTGCGGGTTTTTTATCTCTCCCCCCTCCTCACCGTCTCTCCACAGCTGTCAATCGGGGCCGTCCAACGCGTCATCTGTCTTCTCGCCGGCGAAATACTAACCGTCCCTCGCAATCCATATATTACAGTCCCTCCAGCAGCTTCGTCTACACTTGTTCTAGATTTGAGCTACAAGCACCCGTTGAACTCTCACCCTACTCTTGAAGGTAATCTGAACGTTCCCTTTCTTTCCTGTTTGCTTAGAATCAAAAGCTTGGATTTCGTTTTTTTGTTCTTCTTTAGACATTAACTTCTTCTTCTTTTTTTTTTGGGTACTAATTCTCTGTTCGTGTATGGAGAAATTTTCGATTTTATTTATTTATTTTTGTTCTAAACTTTCGCCAGGCTAATCTATTTGTGTTCTTAGCTACAGAACGCGCGGTGAAAATGTCGCGGAAAGGTTTGATGGAGCAAGACTTAAGTAAGCTGGATGTGACAAAGTTGCATCCACTCTCTCCTGAGGTTATATCTCGTCAGGCCACCATAAATATAGGTAATTTCTTGTTCCTGTAATGGTTGGTTATTTATATTTTGCTTATTATTATTATTTGCCGTTTTTAGATGTGCCGTTTTGGAATTAAACAATCTTGCAATTTTGGTTTGGGAGTTGCGGGGTGACTAATTTTTGTAAACTGGTTACTCGGGCCTGTTTCAGGCACTATAGGTCATGTGGCTCATGGCAAGTCAACAGTTGTGAAGGCAATATCTGGTGTTCAGGTGATCTAGCTGTTTTACGATGATGTTTTTTTTTTTAAATTATTTTTTTAAGACCTAAAGATTAACTGGTGCATTAATTGTGTTGTTAATTTAGTGTCCTCTAGTACTAGCATAGTTACCACTTTCAACTCTGTTGTTGGCCCCGTCATAGGTTATGTTCTTGGGTTGCTGAACTCACCGGCAGACAGTTTGTGTGTTTGAATTGAACATAAAAATAATGTTATCAGGATTTGAATCATCTTTTGTGCTTTCTTTACAGCGATAATCAATTTTTCAGTGGTGTTGAATTGGATCACTTGATGAATGGAATTTTTTCTTGATAAAGGGTGCTTTTACTACACCATAAAAGAAATCCTTCGACAGTTTCCAGTAAATGAAATAGCTGGGGTTTTGGTTAGTTATTCTGCTAAGCCTTGTTAAGAAGGAGTCATGTGGTTACGGATGGTTATTTCATAGATGTGTTGTTTGGAAAAGAATGACTCACCATTATTTTTCCTTTCTTTGTAGACTGTTCGTTTTAAAAATGAGTTGGAAAGGAATATTACAATTAAGCTTGGATATGCTAATGCGAAGATATACCAGTGTGAAGATGAACGGTGCCCCCGACCTATGTGCTACAAGTGAGTTATGTGTAATGAGGATTATATCATCACTATCATTCTGGCATTTGATTCTTAATTTCAGTGGTGTTCTCATAGGGCATATGGAAGTGGAAAGGAAGATGGTCCTATGTGTGATGTGCCTGGGTTTGAAAACTGCAGGATGAAGTTGCTGAGGCATGTATCTTTTGTTGATTGCCCGGTAAGGTGCTGAAACTGTACTTGTTTGTTGGATGATACAGGCACAACACACTATCTTTCCTTGTATGGTTTTTATTTCTCCAATTTATGCTACTTGAAGTCTTCTTGTCTAGTCTATTGAACCACAGATTAACACCTCTATTGGCAGATGTTTAGTTTTTTTTTTTTTAAAATTATTCCTGGTCTGAAAATCAAAAGAAAAAATTAGTTGATCCTTTTTCCTTTCATTAATTACAAATGGGAATTGTGTGGTTTTTGCATGAATACTGTCTGTTTTCACTCATGTTTTCCATTTTCGTCTTTTAGGGCCATGATATTCTCATGGCTACAATGCTTAATGGAGCAGCAATCATGGATGGAGCATTACTTCTCATTGCTGCAAATGAGAGCTGCCCACAACCGCAAACATCTGAACATCTTGCTGCTGTGGAAATTATGCGGCTCCAACACATCATAATTCTTCAAAATAAAGTTGATCTCATTCAGGAAAATGTAGCCATCAACCAGCATGAAGCTATTCAGAAATTTGTTCAGGTCTGATACCTGTGGGCCTTTTGTTGTACAATGGTCTTTGGCTATTTGTATGAACTGCATGATTTTTGGCTGATCTGATTCTTCATTACTGTCAAAGAAGAAAACAAAGTGCATACAAAATACTGATTCTATGTGCCATTTCCTCCTTTGCAGGGAACTGTAGCTGATGGTGCACCAGTGGTGCCAATTTCTGCACAGCTGAAGTATAATATTGATGTTGTGTGCGAGTACATTGTAAAAAAGATTCCCATTCCCGAGAGGAACTTTATCTCGCCACCTCATATGATTGTAATTCGCTCATTTGATGTTAACAAACCTGGGTTTGAGGTTGATGAGATAAGAGGTGGTGTGGCAGGTGGCAGCATCCTCAGGGTATGTGTTTATCTCTGTTCTGCTTTGGTTTTAATGATGCCCTGATCAACATTGAATTGCAAAAATAACAGGGATTTAGGGCTTTTACTCTAGTATTTTGTTTTGACTTGTTGAAAACTGGTGGATGAGAACAATGAATTTTGGTGGGCCCTTCAAACCCTTGATTTAGTTCTTGAACTTTACCGTTTGAGTTCGAAATGCTGCAGTTTCTCAAGATGGCTAGCTAATTAAACTCCCTGAACATGCACTCATCTTAATGTCAATGACCTTCTGCATGCAGGGTGTTTTAAAGGTCAATCAGTTTATTGAGATTCGCCCTGGAGTTGCTCCAAAAGATAAGGCTGGGAATAGCAAATGGACACCAATATATACTAGAATAGTTTCATTGTATGCGGAGCAGAATGAGCTACAATTTGCAGTACCAGGTGGTCTCATTGGTGTTGGCACAACCATGGATCCCACTTTGACTCGTGCTGATAGGTTGGTTGGTCAAGTGCTTGGTGATGTTGGGTCCCTTCCCGATGTATTTGTTGAGCTTGAGGTAATGAGCTAAACCTGCATTATGTTCTTTTCCTCTTAGGTTAACGAGTTGAATAAAATATGGTGTCTATATTTTTGTGTGAGCCTTAATCTATATCTGTCTCTTTCCCATTTGGTTGAACTTGTACATTTGGGTGATGTTTTATTTTGATCAAGTTGGGAAACAATTAGAGCTCCTCTTTGTTGTCTATTGCATGGCAGATTATACTACCTGTTAATTAAGCATTTGGAAGAAAATTGCTAGCAAACAAGAAACTTTTCTGATCAGCTGCTCTCTTTTTGTTTTTGTTTTTGATGAGCTGTTTAATTTTTCTCTATTTTTATTTGATAGTTGATAGCCTTACCAGTCTCTCTTTTGGATACATTTTCTTTTTCATTCCTTTCTTCAGTTCCCACTGAAATAATTGTGTCAAAACTGTGGCTGGATGAAAAATTATTTAGTCATTTTATGCAGCAAAGTGTAGAACACAATAGTGGTGACTTTTTAACTTCTTAAAATTTTTAATATCATGTGATACAGGTTAATTTCTTCCTTCTACGACGACTCATCGGTGTGAGGACAAAGGGTTCAGAGAAGCAGGGAAAAGTCTCAAAGCTGACAAGGGGAGAGATGCTTATGCTAAACATAGGGTCAATGTCAACTGGTGCCCGAGTAATTGCTGTGAAGACTGATTTGGCGAAGCTGCAACTGGTTCTTCCGGTGTGCACTAGCAAGGGGGAGAAGCTTGCACTTAGTCGGCGAGTTGAGAAGCACTGGCGTCTCATCGGGTGGGGCATGATTCAAGCTGGAACAACCTTGGATCTTCCACCCGCTCCCTTCTGAGCGTTCTCAAACAGGTAGGCAGCTAAGAGAAAGGAAGTTAAAAAGGGCGTAAGAGAAGTTTCACTAAGATGTGGGAAGGTAGACAATTGCTTGGAACAATTTTTGTCCGCTGGAGGAGAAAACAGTGTCTGGATTGGCTATTTTGTTTTTTGTTTTTTATTTTCACACACGCCGAATTGTTGGGGTTTCCGAAGCCTAATGAACGAAGAGGGAAAATGTGTAATTCGTAATGTTATTCTTAAGATAATTTTTCAGACTTGTTCCATCGTTGCTTTTGTGTTCTCTCCCATATTTACTTTTCCACCGCCACGAAGCATGGATTTGATGAGCTCTCTAAGTTAAGCGTTCCCCCCCCACCCGCGCCCCCACGAATTCTCTTCTTTTGGCTGAAAGGAAATTGGAAAGTAACCAAAACAGAAATTGTATTTTCTCACGGTTGCAATTGAAAATTTTCGGCGTTCTAAAGATTGAATTGAACGCCAATGAACACGATCAAAAGCGTGTCAAATTCATGCGTCACTGCAGAAAGGGGCATTACAAATGGGCTGCGCTTCGTATACTAGTACAAGCTGATGAACAAACGGGTTACAGCTGGGCCAATGGCCCAACAACCGCCAATAAAAACTGGAACCCTAACGATTCTGTTGTATTCTCCTTACATTCCAGCGGTGGGCGGCGTTGTTCCGAAACCTTTTTCACTCTTCTGAGGTACTCCGCTCCGCTATATCGCTCATCTGTCTCCGATTCCCTCATAGGAGTTAGCTGCGTTTTTGTTTGTGTGATTTGTTTGCTTGGATTCTGTGTGTGGCGCAGGACATTCAGAAAAAAACAAAAATGAGCAAAGGAGGAGGAGCAGCCGGTGGTGCCAAGGCCAAGAAGAAGGGATCGACGTTCACGATCGACTGCGCCAAGCCGGTGGAGGACAAGATCATGGACATCGCCTCGCTCGAGAAGTTCCTCCAGGAACGCATCAAAGTCGGCGGCAAAGCCGGAGCTCTCGGCGATTCCGTCACCGTCGTCCGCGAGAAGTCAAAGATTATTGTCACTTCTGATTCCTCGTTCTCCAAACGGTAATTAGCAACTACCAAAATTAAAAGAAGAAAACAAAAAAATAAATAAATATGGAAAGAAAAAGAAAAATCGCGTGGCTATATCAATAGTTGTTATATTTATATATTTTTTTTTTAATTTGCTTTCTGCTTTATTAATCTTATAATTAGTTTTTCTTTGGTGCTATCTTGCACGTTTCAATTTGGTTGACCTCTGGTGCACATTCGAGGCGTGGCCGTGAGGCGTGCATATTTGAATTGTGACATTTCCTGTTCAGTCTTTGGGAATAAATTACTCACTGCAAGGGGCTTTATCATTTTTCAAAGTATATATTCGAAATACTGCACAAGGTTTAACTACTATTGGAGTTGGTTTCTGCCAATTGAGGATGTTGACTTGAATGTTAATTGACTTGTTTTGCAAGTCATTACCTTCTCCCAAAACGTAACCTATTGGATGTGCAGTGTCCACGTTTATATGGTCCAAGATCTCCCTCTTCCTCGACAATGTGTGCACCGGTTACAGTATGCTGTTAAAGTTCGAGTTCATAATGTTTCATTAAACTGTTTCGCAATGATGTCCTGTAAAATTTTAAATTCATGATCAATGTTAATTTTTCTTTTTTAGATCTGTGTTTTGCGGATTGGAATAGTAACTAAGAGTGTAAATTGGCTGAACATGTATTTCTATATTAGTTTGTTTTTGAATTATAATTTTCTGGGGTATTGAATTTCCTGTCACTATGATTTTGGAAAAAAAACAGGTGGCTTTGCAATCTGCTGTGTTCAATAGTGCATTATTCTGTTGCACATAGCCTGATAAATTATTTGGCCTTGCAGATATCTGAAGTACTTGACAAAGAAGTACTTGAAGAAGCACAATGTGCGAGACTGGCTTCGGGTGATTGCAGCCAACAAGGACCGTAATGTTTATGAATTGAGATACTTTAACATTGCAGAGAACGAAGGCGAGGAAGAAGACTAAACTCTCCCATGTTTTCTGCCTTTTCTATTCTTGGTAGATCTTCTCTATATGCATCTCTTTTCTTCGAGTTTGTTTCAGAGTGTTTTGGAATTCTGAGGATGCGAAATTTTGTCAAGACCTTATTATTCTGCCTCAGCTTCATCGCAGTTCTGACTAGTGATGAACCAAGAACGTTTGCCTCCATTATGCCAGTCTTTTTTAAGCTATCTATCACTGTCAATCCATACTTGTAAAGGTTATGGATTATGGATCATATAGCTGCTACAATGATTCTTATGCCTGCATGTTGATTTACTAGTACTGTGGTCTATCTTTTGCTTCTGCACATCTGCTTCTGTCAATGAATGGTTACTTGTCAAGACGGTGAAAATGTGGTTTCTCAGCTTGAAAAGGCATTTCGTCCAAGTTTGGGTAGAATTTCCTAACAATAGAATCCTGTAATCGGTTGTTGCACCCATTTCAATTGACTTTTGGTGTAAGGGGTCAGTTTCATCCATGCGTTGATGCGCCAATCCCCACATTGTAAATGCCCTTTCACACCGCGTTGTTGCACTTGGAGCCTACCGCTCCCAAAGGCAATCTGCTAGACCTTGTCATCCTGACTCATTTTCCCTTTGGCTTGTTTGTAACGAAGCTTATTACCAAATGGAGGGAGGTTGAAGTATTCCCAAATCTGTGGGTCATCTTGGAGGGCACATTATCTTCAGTTAAGAAAATGATAAACATTCTTTTAACGTTCGTGGCTATATAAGCCTCAATTTGCACATCAGATTTAAAAAGTGCATGTCTGGACATATATACATGTATATATGTATGTATGTATGTATGTATCTGTTGGTTTCCAATTATTTATGGGCTGGAAAAAATTAGAAAATGTTTTAACGTTCGGCGAACCCACAGCATTGCAATAAAACTCTACCATCCAACGGTTAGGATGCTTGAGTTTCTCCTTTACCGAACCTTTCTTTTCATTTATAAAATAATTAATCAAACGGTTCCAATAAATTGTGCATTACTTCCAGTTGAAGAGTAATTAATTAACAAAAGAGTTGGTTGACCCAAAACTGTTTGCTTAGAGACTATGCTAAGCGGTCACTAATACTTCTAATACATAAATGAATAATGCATTTTTTTCCATATAATTAAAGAAAAAAAAAAAAGAACAGAGAGAGAAGAAAGAATACAATTGGTTACAAAATTATGTCGAATCAAAGAGCATAATATTGGCAATGCGTCTTCTTTCTCGACAAGCAATTAATGACTAACCAGACTCACCGGAAGTCTAATAGTTCATCACATTGGCGACGTTTAAGCATTAAGAACATATGATAAACGATATTCAGAAGAGAACATTTTGCAGATATTTGACCACAAAATCCAAAAGAAATAAAGAAAAAAAATAAAAAGAGGCGTTGCATTACTGACGCCTGATGAGACTCAGACCGAGAAAGATAAGAAGGAGAAATCGACAAGGTGATGTTCAATGTACTGTGTGCAATATAGCCCAACAGCCCAAGCTCCCCTCTAGCCTCTCACAGCCAACAATGAAGAGATGGCCGCCTAGTTTGGAGTGGCGTTTTTACTGGGAGCTTCTCTAATGAGGTCTCTCTTTCCATCATTTGAAGAAGGCTTGCTAAGGGCTCTCATGGAGCTAACAAAAGCCCAACCCCAACTCCTACTCCTGCCATGAGAAAGTGGCCCAGCGGTTGCTCTCCCATTCATATCTTCGGCAGAAGATGAAACCCCGTGAGATGATGACGAGGGGGAAGAAGATGAAGAAGTTACAATAAGCCTACCAAAGATACCTCCACACTTAACCTTTTCTTTCATGTTAGAGGTGGCAGCTACCTTTGGCTTGCCTTCTCTTTGTGACTCAACTCTCCTGAGGGTGCAATCTCCAAACCCTGTTGAGATTCTTTCGAAGAAATCGCCAGAAAAGCTTCTGCTTCCACACCCAACAGATCTAGACCTTGAAAACTTCCTCTCAAAAGACGTGGCAGAAGTGGGGGCTTGACTAATTGGACTATCGTCACCCTCCACCACCACTTTAACATGTCCTTTATTGTACAGAGAATATCCCAGGCACTTCTGATTTGGCCTCGCCAGGGAAGAACCATTCGTTGCTGTTGTTGTGATTCTCAAAGATGATACCTTTTCTTTTTTCTTGCCAGTACTAGACTTGGAAGAAGAAGGATAAAGGAATGACCAAAACCCACCTCTCTTTCTGGGGCCAAAATCTTCACTATGGTCAGTAGCAGCATCCAAGAAATGTCTTCTCCTAGGAGTAGTAGTAGTGGTAGATTTGCTTCTGTTGTAAACAATATCACTATCTTCTGATGATGATGCAATCGTGATTTTCTTCTTGTTGGCCAAAAGAAAAGGGATCCTGGCCCTCCTTGTGTGGCAATCTTGAAAGTGACTGTTGTCATCTCTATGTTTTGTAGCTGTGGGACGGACCACCAGTGACAGTGAAGTGCTTCCTCCACCATTGCTAGTGCTACCACCAACACCAACACTACCAATATCAGATTTAAAAGAATGAGAAGGAGAAGAGCTACAAGTAGGCAGAGGGAAAGAGGAAGACACCAACTTGCCAAGCTTTTCTTGAAGGCAGAAAGCACAAATACTACCTGGATTATTTCTATAAGGATGGTCACTGCATTGCATTCCATCACCCATATCTTCCACACCAGCACCCTGTCTCCCACCACCTCCTGTGATTCCATCCATCTTGATCTATAATGAAACTAACAAAATATATTTTTGATTCCAAGACAAGATAGCAATCTCTTAAATGATGTTGGTCTTCGTTGATACCTCGAATTGAAGTGGGCCTTTTTTAATAGTCTTTGCCTTTTTTTTTTTTTCAGGAATAGAGATAGGGCTACAGGAGATGCGAAAAGAAAGAAACTTTTTTTTTTTTAACAAGAAAGGGGACATAAGGTTAGAGAGTGCTGAAAGGTGTGGGAAAAAAAAAACTAAGTAATAAATTTAAAAATAGTAGATTTAACTAGATAAAATTAATTTTTATATTACATACAAAATATTTTATATTATATGGAAAATCTCAATATCAATAATGTATAAATGGTGAATATATAATATAACAATTAAATATATTTATTTAAATTTATCAAAATTTTTCTGAAAAAAAAGTGGCATTGAAGAAAGAAAGGGAGGGGGCTCTGTCCTCATTGCCCAGGTGCAAGTGGAATTACCGACTCAACTATATATTTTTATAAAATGACATACAGGAAAAGCAAAGCCCCGACGCAGGCATCAAAAAATGATTTCTATGGAGCTAAGTAATTGCTATTTCTGAATCCTTCATCGTCAATATTTGTTCTAATCAGATTCAGAGGAAGGAAAGCTTCTAAATACACTGTGTTAGATTCCTTTGCTACTAATATTAAACCAATACTTGTGTGTCATGCCTAGATGCTAGGCCTCAACCTGGCCTCCATTGCAGAGTATTTTACAATTTTGTTACAACAAAGATGTAAAATAAGCACAATTTTATTATAATTATTAATTACAATAGGTTATATATATATATACATAATAATCAACCAAGCTAATAATTATTATGAATTCATGTTCAATTTTGTGTATATTTCATATGTGACACCAGCTTTTTTGGGGGCATGTTATTACTCATGCAGTTTATCTTAGGCTCTTCCTTTGAATATTGGGGAAGGTATAACTACAAAGATAAAACAGTGGATCAAGTTGGGCTGTGCAATGCTACAATTTTTGTGCTGTGGAAAGAAATTGTGAGTACTATACTGCATAAATACAACTAAAATGAGATGTTACGAGAGGGGCATTGAAATTTACGATTGCCTAATACATAACAGGCTTCCTAAAATTAAGAGATCAAGAGACAGTTTTTTTTTTTTTTTTTGTTTTTTTTTTCTTGTACTTATGTTTAAGGTGTAGCCTCCTCTAAGACGGTTGGGGTCCTGAAGCTCAGGGTCCCACTCATTTTTGTGTTGACTATGCACCTCAGCTCCGTAAATCCACGCATGGGTGGTTGGGGCACAAATTTGTGTCCTTGATGACATCAAAAATTGTTGTTATTTGTACGAAAGAAATTGTACCAATCTCTTGAAAAGAGGTTACGGTAGGCAGGCTGCAGATTGGAAGCCATGACATTGTCAAATTTTAGAACTGTTTCTCCACAATAATTAATGGGTTCAAAATACCTTGGCTTTAACCGAACCTAATTAACAATGAAGTCTTATCCCGTAGGTTCAAGCACGATCCGGTCATATTAACCGTTGGATTTGGAGATTCACATGGAGATCTTCGCTATTTTTGTCTCATTATCTGATTACGCGAGTCCAAAGCAGCCCCCCCACCCCAACAAAAGAAGAAACCAAAAAGAGCATAGCAGCAATTTCGTTGTGTTTTATATATTTTTATTTTTTATTAAAAAAAATTCCACCAGGACTTTTTGTTATTCGACAGATGGAAGGTGGGTTTGGGTACGATCTTTTCACGGTTTCTTTTTTTTTTTTTTTTTGAGAAGTTTCACGGATTTTTTCATTGCTTGACCTTTCTTTCCTTTTCTGTTTTTATTTTTTTTTTTGGGGGGGGGGGGTGGGTCAAAATTGCTTGAATTTCTCATGCCCCATGATTGTACATAGGATGCCTTCAGTTTAGACTGTAGTAGCGAAGAGTCCTCGTACATGGACTTTTTCTTGGTGGTCCCCTTCCCAGTTTCCCTGCTGTTTCCCCTGCCATCGATAAGATCACTCGACAGTTCCAATCCAACGGCTCCGATGATGTGATTAAACTTTTTTTTATTTTATTTTATCTTCTTTTCCTAAAGAAAGAAATAGGCCAGTAACTTGTTATCATTAGTTAGTAGTAGGAAATTGAGGTTGAGTCCCTAAAGCACAGACACAATTAATTCCTATATTTTTGGAGAATAAAAGAAGGGGTTCTGAGATGTGATCCCAGTGCCCTTGGCCACTCGAGCTACTAATCGCCCAAATGATCCGACGATGAATTATGTGAACAATCATAATTGGTCCATGTTACCCCATGGACCTCCACTTATTATGCTGAAGGCTCAACGCAAAAGCCAATAGAAAATTCTTTTAATTATGCAATGGGGCACAAAGCAGACATGAACCCACTGTTTTTATGTTGAATTAAACAGTATCATAACTGTTTCATGCATCGGTTTGGTTAGAATATTGCCTTTGTGTTCTTGTGCCCGTTTAAATCGAGCATGCGAATATGCTTAGCGGAAAAAGACGAAATTTTGATGTTGCTGTTTAAGACGTGTGGGGGACCATACGCATTTTCTAAGGTGCAAACGCAAGATCATGCCAAAGAATGCTCAATTCATCATCGTGTTTCTCAGGTATTTTGTTTCATTGCATGGACAGGATAGTTGAATTTGTAGCGTCACGACAAGCGGAAGTTAAAGCCACTGTTTATCTTAATTGATTTTTTTTTTTGTCTGGTTAAAGTGAAAATGGATTTAATTATCAATGGGATATAAAATAAGAATACATGCCTTACTTCAATATTTTAAATTTGATTTTTGGATCAATCATCAATGCTCAAGATATATGGCATAAAATAATAATAATAATAATAACAGCACAACTATTCCATTGCTTTTTCAGGGGACACCAATTTTTTTTTACATTTGGAACAAATGTTAACTACTTTTACTCATCAACTATTAATCTGAGATAGCAGTCATCAATTGCAAGCCACAAGCTATTAATCACTCAATATCGGTTATCAGCATGTTCAAATAAGCACAAGAATAGAACAGAACTGTGAGCGGGATAAGATGCACATTACTGAAGTTCCTAATTTTGTGGAGCTTGACGATCAACAATTTAACACGATGTGATTAATTTTACCATGTGGCCCGTGATAAGAACAAGACAAATCAGAGGTCTGAGAGATCTGCAGTTATTGTAAGGGCCAGTGGGTCTCCTTCTCATGGGCCTCGGACCCATATACTGTTTACATTTTTGTCCAAATCTGAACCTGGAAGGAAGAGCAGAGAGTTTAAAACAGTATAATGAAAATAAATGGGAACTGATATGGGATAATTGGCCTTTTTCTACTTTCCACAGGCAAGATCCGAACACTATATGCTACGTGCATGCACATGCACGACTGACAAGGTGTCGCACTTTTGTGCTGCGTTACATCAGAACTTGGAAAAAGTTTTGGGATGTGGCCCAACTAGGTGAATTCTCTAGGCGTACACAGATTTCCAAGGAACCATATCAGCCTTGTAACATGGTTGTAGTATGCTTGCATTGTTTTTCCTTTTCGTCGCTGATTTTTTTATATCATGTAACTTCGAAGAACTCAGCAACAACGCTTCTGGGAGCTCATAACTCTTATGAATGTTGGACCTTCGATGACAATTAAGCTCTTATTGTGAAGTACAGAAACCATTTCATCTGAGAATTAAAGGCCAAGGTCCAACTGATCTAAAGGCAACGAGGTCAAACAAGAGCCATTATGATTTCCTAAAAGGTTATTTCAACGGTCAACTGGGCACTATTTTTTTTTTTTTTTAATGATGTTGTGCTCCAGAAATTGTGGAGCCCAGATAAAAAGTTCTCTCGAGGCTATAGACCTATAACGACAGCATAGGAATTTGCTGTAAACCATTGTTTTAACGTGACATGCAGCTTGTTAGCCAAGTGACAGAGTGGTTGAGTTGTGCTTCTCAAAGACAACCTGATTATGAATCCTTCGAGTGATTAGCCTTACCAAGCACTCCATTAATTAATTGAAGCAATTTGATTGAATTGGATTAAAATAACGTAGACATCCAGCTCCTGTGTGTGCTTCGCCAAAATTATCGGAAGCATAATTTCGGGGTCTGTTCAGGATGGTCAACAGCCATGGTCTACCCACTAAGGTCACATATACAATAGCCCGGAGGTTTTAGGTCAACACTACAATTGATATACAAGGAAAAAAAAAAAAACTTTTCCAACACGACTGTGAATTACATATATATATTGTTATTAAAAAAAAAGTCGAAAACCCGACTTCAAATTTTGGATCATCGACGTGAAAATAAAATTATCAGGCCCAGAATGCAGCTATATATGTAATCAATCAAAATTTTGATGCATTAAATATGAGTTTTTAGTTTTCTTACAATTTTTAGCATTCAATTTCATGTGATATTTTTGAATTAAATTAATTTAGCAATCAGAGTGTCCCCTGGAATCTAAACATATACATATACATATATACAGACATTTATAAAACTCAAAGCCCTCGCAGCAGCTAGCTTGCAGACGGCTTTATATATAGAGATAGATAAGGATAATTCGCCGGCTTTAGTTATATGAAGCAATGCCGTGACTAATCATTTGCCATTGGATTTTTCAATGGTTTTATTTTTTTTTTGGCTTTGTTTAAAATGGTTGTTGATTCTATTTTTCTAATTTCACAAAAATTAAAAACTGCACTAGAAGAGAAGTTCTAGTTATTTTGTTTTTGAATATATCAAAGTTTTGTGTCTTTTACATATTTTTCTGCGGGAAAATAATCTAAAATCGTGTTGTTAGAAATGAATAGGCGTCTTGTAGGGCGATTGGAGTTGAGTCAGCATGGGAGGAACTCAGATCCGCTGGGGCGTGCCAGACTGCAGGGTCGGGCGGGCAAGAGCTAGCAGTGATGGCGATCAATTGCCTCAACAAAAACGAAGAGCAATCCAGAGATGATTGATTCCCGAAACAAAACTGCTTCCGGACTTGGCCTCGATCCAAAGAAGATTGATTCGCGAAGACATCAAGAACTGGCGAAACTGGGTCATCTCCTCCTCCAATGTCCTTTTATTTGTCTGATTCCCAAATGATAAAATAAATCCTCGCGATGGTGCATCTGCACGCTGACGCATGACCCAATCTTTTCCATCTTCTTTTAGTATGGAAACTCTAAATTTCCATTACACTATTGACTATCCCCTGACCTTTTTTTTGTCGGTGGTTAATGCTGCCAAAAGACATGAAATACGTGCAATCACCGTCACAGAACATGGGTCTGGGAAATCAAAATTTCAACCTTGTAATGGAATATTCAAAATTAGCTTGCAATCGGGCCCAAATTATATTTGTTTATGGCTTGGGTCAGTTCAACGAAAGGTTACCAAGCCTGCAGTCAACAGTCTAAACCAACAAGCACAAATTTCCCTGGGCCTGAAAGAAGGAGAGCTACTACATAAATAATAATAATAATAATAATAATAATAATAATAATAACAACTACTGATCAAAAATAAAAAATAAAAATAAAGAGTTTCATTTGGTGGCCTGCTTATTCGCTTCCACTAAAACGAGTGCCATTAATTATACTTTTCTTTGTTTCCAAAGGAAAATTTTTAAGAAAAAAAATAAATTAACGTTGTTCAATTTCATTAAGCTAGGTATATTTGTTAGCATAATCCGTCCCAATAAAATAATAACAAATATATATATATATATATATATCTGCGGTTTACATTGGAGATCAAATGAAATGGAATCGAGTTACGATAATTGTTGCTAGAATGGTATGCATATTTTGACAAAAAGTGTTGGTAGTGACAAGATTCGATGAACACGGCAGATTCTCTTGGGTAATTCTTTTTCAAAGCTTTTGATTTTGTTGGTTCCCAGCCTGAAGATGGCTCCAGTCTTCCTTCCTGTTGCCACCCTCGACGACCTCCTCTGAAGGGTTTTAAAAACAAAAAACAGCACTAGGCAACCATGACGAGGTGGGGGGAATCCAGAAATGCACACCGTTATCATCCCGCGCATTGACCCGCCAGCCCGTTTGGAACTTACAAGGTTAGCCAAATAGCCTACCGGGATCTTTGACCAACCAAAGTCTAGCAATCGCTAGGACCTAGCAAAAAAAAAACAAGAATTTTATTTTGGGGGATATTTTTAAAAGAAAAAAATAGTAAAAATTAGATGTCTATGTCCCTCTGAATTTTTAATCCTAATCTTTATTGATTTTTTTTTAAAAAAAAAAGTGGAAAAAAGAAAAAATTACAATCAGCAACCTCGATCGGAATATGACCTTTTTTTCTTGGTCCGCCAGACTGTCGCTTCGCAAACGTGTTCGGAGGAGATGTGCCTAATTTAATAGACGGATGGGTCATTCGGATGTGTGCCTAATACTTCTCTTTTTGACTTTCCGCAGACCTTAGCTAATTTTTATTTTATTATTTTGTACTATTGTTCGTACATTTCGGCTAATTTTGTCCCACAAACAATATGTATTGCCTCGTCTAAATTAAACAGTCAGATATCTCAATAAAAATAATTTAAGTTATGTTATCTAAAAATTATATATATATATATATATATATATATATATATATATATATGTTACTATGTTAGGTTAGATGAAAGTGTGACAAATTTGTGTTAAACATGTAAGTTATGTGCCTCGGAAAATAGTTGTTGGGTAATAATAACTTTGGATACAGTTGGCCATCATTAATAAAATATTATATTATAATAATACAAAAGTGAATTAGTAAAATAATAATAACATCGTATATAAAAAAAAAAAAAGGCTAATAATAGACAGACCTCACGAGATGTCCATAGAAGAAGAGAACTGAAGCTACAACAAAAGAGCCTGTCTGTCTGTCTGTCTGTCTGTCCAGTCCTCGACCGAAAATAACAACCCAGAAATTCCTAAGCCCAAAGGAAAGCAGGAGGGGGAAAGAGAGATGAGTGCCGAAGAAGCAAAGAGAAGCATCACTGGAGGTCTGGTGGTCAAGCCCGGCACCGATGACCGGAAGCTGAAAATCATTATTAAGAATGCTGACATGAAAGAAGAAATGCAAAAAGAGGCTATGGATGTCGCCATCGCCGTTAGTTCCCTCCCCCCCCCCCCCTTCTCTTTCTCTCTCCATCGAATTGTTTTCCATTTGGTTCCGTTACAGTGTTGTGATTTGGACGTCTTTCTGCGTTATTTTCCTTTTAATCCCTTGTTAACTTTTTGGGTATTTGGTGGGTTCTTGGTTCAGGCATTTGAGAAGAACAACGTAGAGAAAGATGTCGCCGAGCATATAAAAAAGGAGTTCGACATGAAGCACGGGCCCACTTGGCATTGCATTGTTGGCCGCAATTTCGGTAATTCCATTGTTACTCCCTCTTCTCTGCTTTCCCAGTCCCGTTTCTTTTGGTTTATGCTCACATTTGGTGACTCTGGGTTACCACATTTTTTCAGTTTCCAAGCAGTGTACTGAACAATTTGTGTGCTTTTGGTTTTGGGCTCGTTGCTTTGTTAGCCGCTGAATGATTAATGCTTGTGTATTTACGGGTGCAAGCTTAGATTGGACAATAATCGTTCAGCCTCGTTCCCATTTCTTTGTCCCTGTAGTTTTTTTTTTTTTCCTTCTCTGTGAAAAAGAAAATTTTAGCAGGTGCATTGTTTTCCGTGGTGAATGTGGATGGGATCCTTTGCTACTAATTGTTTAAAGGTGAGAAGCTGGTGTGTTCAATGTTGAGAGACAATTGATTGACCATACCTTCGCCCAACCCTAGTATCAACGCCTGAGCTAATTCTCGTGTTTGATCGTTGAATGCTACCATTCCTGAATGCCAGTTGGAGGTCCGAAATCATTAAATGAGGTGCAGAACACTAGGGAATTTTCTTCATGGGAGATATACCAAACTATGTCTTGGTTGCATCAACCATGCTTATTAAGTGTTAATGGTTCTATTAATTTTTGTCAAGTGACTTTTGGCTTGGTGTTAGGATTTAGGACACCACTTGATTCCAATTGTGGGCAGAACTGGACAATGGATAAGGGCTTTTCAAATATGTTAGCAATTGATAAGGCATGACATTAACAATATATGACAAAGCTTTGTTGCTTCATTAAAAATCAAGGATTATTGCTGTCTTCTGATTCTTTAGCTTCCAAATTCTGAGTAGTTTGAATGTGAGCTGTAATCTTGTCCTGTTTCCTGAGTTCCATTTGGATGGTGCGTTTTGCTGAGGGGCTCAACGGTAACTGTCACAAAAATCTTACAATGACCACTGGGGTTGGCAATATATCTTGTTTTGCTAGGAAATGGTATCTTGTAAGGGCCACATTTGGGTATTTCTTTTATGAATTATGATTCACATATCAGATAAGTTGAGAAAAAACAACTTTATAGGATGAAGTTTATGTTTGATGCATATCCACTACAAGCTATGGAGTCTGGACAATTTGAGAAAAAGCCAATTTTAAGTGGCAAATGGGCTTTCTTTGTATGGTTCAGGAGCAGTTTGTTTGACATTACCTAGACTGCCTTATGCATGTATGTGTTATTGCCTTGTCCCAAAAGCCAAGTTGCCACACGATCTAGTGGAGCTGAACATACTGCTAATTTGATTTTCAACTTGAGCTTAGGCCAACTCTGGCAACTTGTTTTCCCATGCTTTGAAATCATAAACAGAATTTTCCAATTTCTAAATGATTTATGGAATTCTAACTGCAAAATACTTCATTGCAGATGTTTTAATGGTAAGAAAATAAATGATTTGGGGGAGGGCATCAAGTTAAGACAATGATTATGAAGTTTGGGCTTTGTGGATCCATCGTCACACCATCAATGGACTTTGATAAGGACAATATTGATTTCTATGTCTTTGGAGAAGTGGCAGCGGGAATGCAAGAGTGGTGAATGAGTAATTTGAGGGATTTATCAAGCTAACAGAAAGAATTTAGTTTTAGTTTCGGGCAGATTGTTGCCCCAAGGTGTTGCCATCAAAAATATCTTACACCATTGATAATTACCATGTTGTGTGTGTTTGCAATGCTCAATAGACATTTATTTGGGATTATCAATACTATTTATGTGAGTACTTGGTAAGGTAAATGTGGTTGGGAGTAAACTATGCTGCTAAATAGCCAATGATCAGCTTGATCCTTGTAAGCGGAGTCTCTGCAATTCGGCTTACTGGCTTGAAGGTGAACCTATGTATCCCAGGTTTATAAAAATGGGTGTTTACTGGAGTAGACATGTTTGCCTGTCTCTCCATTTTTCATGCTTCGAGAAAATGCGGTCCTTGGTTCAGTTTTCCCAGCCTGAGTTATGAAACTATTATTTGGTTTTTGGAGGGAAATTATAAGTTCCCCTCTAATTTTACCTTTTTCATTTTCTTGTTTGTTTTTGTTTTTTTCAAGTACAGGTTCTTATGTGACACACGAGACAAACCACTTCGTTTACTTCTATTTGGACCAGAAGGCAGTTTTGCTATTCAAATCCGGTTGATGCATGGTGATGGCAGAGGTGGTGGGAAGGAGTTTAATACAACTACCCTGTAATTAAATTATATGTATGTATCTATCGATTGTAATCCATTGGCATCATGCAAAACTTTTGGCCGGACTGCCTGCGCCCAACTTGTGAATTTTGATTTCTCTTGTAATGGTTTTGAACGCTGGTATCAAGTCTTCTAATGATCAGCCCATATGTATTATATTGTAATCTTCGACCCTTTCTTTCATTTGTTTTAACAGCAATTGTCCCATCTCTCTAAAATTTAATTCTGGCGGAACTAAAGTTCATAATATTATTCTGATTCCCATAATGGAAAGTGTATTTGGTGTCTTGAGCGCTTTCCATGTGCGCATATTCAAGTCGACGTAAAATCCTCCTTAGAATATAAAAAAAAAAAAAAAAAAAGGTTTGTTCCACCGGAGGGAAGACCCTTCAGTCGCAAGACTCCGTAGAAAGGTTACCTAACCGTGGACGACGTGGGCCTCTCCATTCAGAATAATGGCAGATAACCGAGAAATGCAAGATCAACGCATCAAAACCATTTAAAAAAAAAAAAAGGAAGAGGAAATTTAATTTATTATTGTTTTTATTTTAAAAAAAGAACCCTTGAGAAGGTTGACAAGAAGCTGCAAACTGTCCCTTTTTAGCATCGAATAAGACAAGTGGCAAACCTACTTATTCCAAAACATAGGAAGTCCATAGCCCCATCTTTTCACCTCTTAGTTGAAGATTTTTGGCATTCATGGTCTGGCTAGGTTTCCGGCTTTTGAAACTGCATGGGCGCGAAGTAGAGTATATAAGGTTCTAGAATTCATTCAGTTGCTTTTAGCCGAACCCCACCAGTTTTTAAATGGGTGACTTTCACATGAAAATATTTGAGAATTCAATTCAATCCAATCCCTTCTCTAATTCCTAATTATCCCTTCAACTGCCGCATTTTAGCATGCATTTATTAACCCCGGCACCCTACTGACCAGCATTGCCAACATCGTCCAATGAAAAAAATACAAAAAGTAAGTAATTGGGTCAGTTTTCCTGTTAGTGAGCCTACTTATACTTTAGTCGCAGTTCAGTAGGACTGTTGCATAGGAAGAAGAAAGTTCTTTTACTATAGAATTGTATTCTTTAATTCTTCCACACTGTAACCTTGTTCACTATTGAATAGATTATCAATATATTAGAGATTTTAAGTATATGTATCTATTAAAAATTTTTATGTTAAAAAAACGAGAAAAAATAAATAACTTACAAATACCAAATATTTATAAATTTAATATTTTAAAATTTTAAATTAATATACAATATCAACATTTTTAACTGTACGATTCACAAATAAACATTTCCAAACTCCGCAGCAATAAAGGGTCAAAGAATTATGGCCATATTTTGCAGGAACGAATCCTCCTGCTTTTGTAAGTCCTCGTCCAATCATAATCAACTTTGCATCTCTGTGCAGGTTAGTCCATAATTTACATTAATTAATTCGTTGGTAGTCTCATTGAAGATATCTACCCGCCTCCATTAGATTCTGCCTTTGAAACCATGGGCGGCCATGAATTTCATAGTGGTTTTTGGGACAAAATTTACTAATTTTATGGCCATACTGTAATTTGCTGAAAACAAAGCCATGTACCCATAACCCTGTTAACCAAGAAATGAATAGACAGGAATTTATAAGAAACACAAACAGGCATTTGAAATTAAAACCCAAAAAAAAAAAAAAAAAGGTTTACATCTGCTTTTTTGTCTGATTCCTCGACGGCAATTCCTAGTAGAATAAATAGGTTATTGGGACCATAAAATTGTTCTCAAGTACCCATTATTAATTCCTTATTCCATCTTCATGTACAAACTTGTTCCCTGTGAGGTGCACACTGCCCACTCGTTGGGCAAATCTTAAGGTATTCTCTCCGACTGCACTAAGGTGCGCATGAGAAGAATCCAACTTTTTTTTTTTTCACCCTCATTAATTGTCATCTTGCTAGAGAAACCAAAAATTGAAAATAAAAAGGCCCATTAGCTTGCCCAACAAAACGATTGCTCTCATGAACTTAAATTAAACACCTAAGACACTGATGTGTCAATTCATTAATTGGTGTTGGTTTAAATACCCTTCTTTTTAGCATAAAAATTGTATTTGTTCAATAGCTTAACCCTTAGAGAAACATTACAAAACAACTTACACAGAGTGGGGTGGATCACCATAAATACCCTTTTAAACGTTCATTTTTAGGAACTAGAGGACAACCCAAACAAAGGAACCCAAGACTCTCTGTGGGGCTATCAGGGTTTTCTTTTTTTTGATGAAGATGAAAGATGCATATGACATTTTGGCTTCATCTAAAAAGGGCAAAAAGACAAAAGGATGTTAATGTCATTTCAAAAAACTAACGAGGGTAGAACTGGATAGAAACAAAAATAGAACCCCAAAAGAAAATAACAAAAATTTCCGATGCACCAAACAAAGAAAAAAAAAAAAGAAATTACACCAATTTTTTCACTTCTTCTCCTTCCCTCTCCTTCAGTATGCAAAACTCCCGGCCGCTTGGTTTTTGGCGCTTTTGCGGTGGCGAGAAGCGGAAGAGGAAGGAGTAGAAGAAGAATCGGAGGTTGGTCTGATAGCAACCAATGAACAGTTCTTTTTCCTTAGAGCCTCTTCTTCGTCCATAAATATCTGCTTGCACCTGCACTCCACGCTACAAAATGCTCTGTCTCCTCTACACACAAGAAAAATAAACACCCAAATCAATCAGTGTGCAAAATTTTTTTTTTTTTTAATAAAAAGCCCACCAAAGATTATAGTCAAACGAGACATAACGAGACAAGAACTTAGAAAAAACACTAAGATCTGACTATTTAACGAAGACAAAAGGCACCAAAAGTATGGCCTTTGAGTGCTTGCTTACTTGTACATATAGATATCGTTGCCAGGCAAGAGCTTCTGACCACAAAGAAAGCAGTACTCGAGAAAAGAAGTGACAGGAAGAGATGATGAAGAAGAAGCTAATAAAGGAGAGGGTTTGTTGATCATCATGGTGATTTTGCTGATTACTTGTGGGGTTTTCTTGCTAACACCACCCTTCTGGGCCTCCAAGATTATGCTTAAACCCACCATCTCTCATTATAATCCTTCTTTATACAACTCTCTTTAGGTTAAAATAAATCTCTCTCCCTCTCGGGGAGCCTTGGCCCCCTGCTTTGGTGGTGCTAGGCTTAGCGGTAAAAAAGGAGACGTATTTGGCTGATTGAAGGACTTGGAAAATAAATAGGGAAAGAGAGAGGGGGAGAGAGAGAGAGAGAGAGAGAGGATTGGTGGGTCCATCACAGCTGTCGAGAGCAGTAGCAAGGACGATTAGCGTAGCGAGCGATTTGGCTTCTAGTGCCTGTTAACTGCCACGTAGCGAGCGATTTCTTTTTCCACTCTTCTTTTTTTTTTTTGGCCTTTTTATCTCTGTCTCTTTATTCTCTTTTCCTTTTGTTTTTTTTTTATAATGTTTTCTTCCCTGTTCATTGTACGTAGGGTTTTATTTTTCGAGGTACGTACCTCAACATAAAAAAAAAATATGTGCGATATGGTTTGGAACTTCGAATGTCTATTTCAATTTATTTATTTTCTCCCAAAATCGCATCGTCAGGCGAGCCATCAACACACTGCTTAGCTTCCTCTTGATTGATTGATTTATTTATTTATATATTTATTCATGGTTTTAAAAGCAATATATTCCTGGTTATGAATGAATTACATTGTGCTTTTCTCTTAACAAAAAGCATACGGGTACGTATTCCCTGGGTGCGACTTGTTTTCCTAACATCGTGCGTTGGCTTTCGATTAAGTCTACTATTACCCGAGCTCCAGATGGAGGCAATTAATGAACTGAAGTGAAATTTATGGCACTTAAATCTATAGAAGTAATTAACTATTTTTACGACTCTGTACATTGCTAGAGTTAATCGTGCGTAGCTATTAGTCCTGCCAAACAAAAGAACAATTTATTATGTTGTGGTTAATTAATGCGTGGTTGGAAGGCGGATTAGCTTTCCGTAGAGTTGTTGAGTCACATATGAAGAAGAACTACGGTACCTTTATGCAGCATTAATGCCTGCCAAATTGATGAATGAATATGGTGGATAGTACACGTCCACACCGGGACTGAAAAATTACTAAGCGAGCTTAGTTATGATGATGTGCATCTTAATCAATTTTATGGATTGTTGTTCTGAATATTTCCAGACAACGGTGTAGTCAAGAATTTCTGGTATTGGGGACGAACAAAAAGAGATTTCGAGGTAATAAAAAAAAAAAAACATTGAGCCGGGGTAAACATAAGAAATAGCCACTGAAAGTGTTAGAAAATGGTAATAAAAATAATACTGGGAATACAAAAGATGAACCACTAAAGGATCAGGAAATGGTGGAGCCTATGTATCGGCCATCTGTGCTTTCATGTTTTTTTCTTTCCGCAAATTCTATTATTCTATGTGCTCTCTGCCGTTGGTATACCTCCATAATGCAGTCGTCAATCATACGAAAGTTATCATGAAATCTTATTCGATGATTAGGGGGCTTTTTAACAAAAAAAAAAAAAATTGTTAGACTGTGAGATATATAATGGAGATATTTTTCTTATTTTTTTGAATCTCACGCATTAGAACACGAAATCTCAAAAATAAATTTTGTGCACTTATTTTTTACATGAAGATAGAGATTTGTTAATATATATATATAAAAGAAAAAAGTTAAATTGGGGTTAGCCAATGTGGCAAAAATGGTAGATGGCATTTCAAATGTGATTGAATATTTGTATGTTCCTAACAATTTATTAATACTGATTATACTATAATAATATAACATATATTAATATGTTATACAAATTCGAACTTTATAACATATAATTAACATTTTATAGAAGGTATATGAGAACAAAAATTATAAAAAAAAAATAAATATTGATGTAATTTTAACGATTTTTTACTTTTACTCATTCTGTAACGAAAAAAAAAGAGAAAAAATATATAATTTTTTTTTTTAAATTTTTATCTTCCACTATAAACAAATCTACGAAAATTATCCAAGAGAAAATTTCCTAATTTATGTACAGCCTGTAGCTAGATCCTAGAAGTGTTGCTTTCTAATTTCTATCCATGTCCTGTCCTGTCGCTTTAATGATGTTCTTAGTGGCTGAGAGGTCAATTTTTTTCTTCAAGTATGCTCAATAACCTTGACCTGAGCTAGTAAGGAAATACATGCATCTTTCGTTTTCCCCATTTTTTTTTTTATTGCAGACAAGCAGTTTATAATAATTTCGTTCATGTTCTTGCTAGAGTCAAAATTCGACAGTTCAGTTCAGGAAGAGAAGGTTTATAAAATTTATTTTCCTATTAAGTTTGATCTTTAAAGCTAAAAATTGATAAATAAGATGGAGACTACTTGTTTTGTCAGCTAGAACAATGTTCAAGATCGTATCCGGGCTTTCTTGATTAGAGGGGTTGGTGCACGCAACATTTCCCTATCTATATTGCGAAGCGACATACATTGAAGCAATGACTCATCATTTTAATGAAGTTCTTTGACCATGAGTTGCAAGTTCGTGCAAGAAAAATGAAACGCGAAATTCTACATTGCTAAATATTTATAAATTTTATTTTGACTTTTTTAGATAAATTTGAAGTCTTGAGATTATTAAAATTTGATATATCTCTCATATCTACACTCGTTATTCGATGATTCGGCATTTTTATATATTCAACACAATTAATCTAGCCCAGGGACCTAATACTTGGATTTGACCCATTTCACTCTAAAGTTTGATTTATTATTATTATTATTTTATTTTTATCTGCATCCGTCATTCAGTTCTTTAACTTTTCCATATCTTCAATTCAATCCCAATACTATTGGAGCCTTATCCGTTTGAATTTAATTTTGTAATATAGCTTACTAATTAGGCGGAACGTATATTAAGAAGAAAAGGTCCAGAATATAAATCTCATATTTTTATAAAATAAAAACTTAATATGACTCATAATGTATATAAACTTTCTCACTTGTTAACTCAAATTTTTTAAGTTGATATAAGTCTTAAACGTGTCACACACACACACACACACACACGCACAGAGTGAACACGATGTTTTATGTTTGTGCTTTCATTTCATTTTCATCCTCATCAGCAATCGTTACAATGTTTATCTATTCCAAGTTAGTCTTCTAAGAGGTGAGACGATGCACTTCTACTTCCACCCAACCTATTGACTGCTGCGCATTAGACCGTTGCCACCCTAATTGAATGATGGCAAAAGGACACGTACCGAACGCCAAAGAATGTTAAGGAACCGTGTCTGTTTTGAACACTACTAAAAACCAAAATATTGCCTTAACTATGTATGCTAAAATTTCATGACCTTATTTGTCCACTAAAAAAAAAGAACAAAAGAAAGAAAGAAAGAAAAATTACTAATTGTTATCACTCAAATTGATCACACCTAATTAGTGAAAGGCATGGACGTGTCCAACGGTGATCACTTGTATCCATATCACCACAGGCATAAAGGCCCCAAGAAGAAAGCATGAATCAATTATGTCTAATCGGAGGGCTCTAAGGTAACAATCGGCCTCCAAGAATCGGTCAGGGGTGTTTGATTGGGTATTTTGAGTACAAGAAAGAATTCCCTTATTATATATATATATATATATATATATATTATGTTCTTGAATGGAGAGTATGATTCTTGCACCTGTTTAATCTCACAACATTTTATAAACCTTTAAAATAATCAACTATATATCAGATCATGCATTAATGTGATGTTTCAGGGCAGATTATGTAATTGCCACTTTCAAATTTCTCGATTAAGCATAAATCATTGCATTTATTTATTTATTTATTTTGATCCGCAGGCATAAAGCATTGTAAGTTTCTCTCTGTTTTTTCTTTTTTTTTGGTCAATTAACTTCTATTGTATCCGGAATTAAAAAATTTTGGCCCTCAGAAAAGGACTTACTTAATTCTTAATCAAAACCCATTTCTCAGAAACCATTAATATTTATATTATTACAATAAAAATAATAATTTTAAAAAAAATCAGTAGAACTCAAACCTGTGTATATGGAGAGCTAAGAGGTTCCAATCTTGGTCACGGATGTAGACGGCTACGAATGATAAAGCTAACCTTATTGATTAATCGTTCGATTGATTGCGTATGGACCGCTTACCACAAAAAAGTCAAACGGTCAAACTTATTTTCCCCTCCATTTTTCCGCGCGTGTGCGTGCGTGTAATGACTTCTTGAAGATGCAAGCTTTCCTTACTTTCCGTTTCAATCAGTATTTCCCAATAAAAATGGATCAATGTTACAAACGTCTCGCTCACCAGAAAAGCCACCTGATAGGTAAAATAAAAGGCACAAATAT
>CM038598.1:10695886-10794966 GCA_021533255.1 Ceriops tagal | reverse complement strand
ATATACTATTAAATTTAAAGGTCATTTTTTATTGGTATCATTAATTATTTTTTTCTATTAACTCAACTCAGTATAAATATATACTTATTTTTATATATTAATACAACTTAATGACTTGCAACAATCACTAGATACTAGACAGTAAACAAAAATAAAGAAGGCAAAAAGATCCTTGGTTGAATATTGAGTATATCATGTTCAATACATGTGATTAACTAATAGCTCATCTTTTTTCATGATTGTAATTTGCAAAATTTTTAAATGATTTTCATGACTAATCAACTCAGTCGATTTTCAAAATTACAACAATAAAAGGAAAAAATATTTCACAAATAAATTTATAGCTATCATAATTGAATGAAAAATTTCCATTGATTATGTGTCGAACGAGAATGCAAATTTTGTTATCATTTCTTATTCTTTTTATAACTTAAAATTAGATGGATTTTAAGAAGGTAAACAGAATAGATAATATACACATTCAGGACTCGGGAGCATTAATAGGCCTTTTTTTTTTTTTTCACTCCAGGAAATCTTTTCTATTTTTCATTTTCAATAAAAAGGGAACCTTTGATGTTTATGTTCCTAACAAAGGAGGATAAATCTCCAATGATTTTCCTTGGTACGGAAATATATATATATATATATATATATATATATATATATATATATATATAGAAATTGAAGATTTTTCTCCAGTTTGGTAACCTTCACTTTTGGTGCAGCCGACGAGCCGCTTCCTCCTGTACGGCGGTGCCATATCTTGTTTACTGTCACTGTTTCTCTTTCGTCGGTCCCATGTTCATTTGACCACTTTGAATCCCGTAGACCTGGGAAGCCACGGGCGACGATAATAAATAATAACAGAAAGTTTTGGGACTGTGGGCGATCACTCCCCCACGTCCAACCCAACCCACCCCCATTGAAGCCTTTTTGATTCTGTTTCCTGATTAAAGTGCTTAAATCTGTCTAATTTCACTCACAATTAAATTTTCCAATGATTTTTTTCATAATAAAAAAAATATTTTACGAGTACAAGAGTTATTATATTATTGAATCATTTTTTGATATTTTTATTTAATTTATTTTAAAAATTTATCTAAATAATATTACATTTAAATAGATTCTTCTCATACTCAATTTTTATATTAATAGGTTTAAAATTTAATACTAGACACTTAATATAAATTTGTATTTTATGATTAATGTTGACAATAATAAACAAAATCAAAGTCAAATTAATACAAAAAAAAAGGCGCGTCTTATTAGATAAAGTGATCCTTGCAATGATTTAAGTCTATCATCAGAATAAAAAAAAAAAAAAGAGTGAATTTCAAAGAAAATTACAAGGGAGTAGAAACCAAGAAAGCCCTCGTTCGTTGGTGGCAACATGGCAAAGACAATTCGTCTGAGATATTGGCTTTGGAGCTACAGACGGGGATTCGGGAACAAGTGCAATGATGGAGATTGTCTGTTTCAACAAAAAGCTAAAGTGGGCAACTGGGGTGTAATACATTTTAGTGATTTGTTTGTAGTTCACAGGTACATATTCCGTCTGAGAATGCTTGACGGATTTCTACGAAGATGCCACGCCATCAGTTACTCATTTCTGAATTTTAATAAATCCCCCCTGGAAGATCTAAGTAAAGTTAAACTGAATAACGTCTGTTGCTTTAAATCCAAATAAAGACAAGCTAACTAAGAGAAAACTGCCCAAAGAATTTTCCTAGTAATTAAAAACCTAGATATCAGTCATGAAAATTTTATGTCGAAATTTACTAGAAATAAGAAAATTATTCCTTGATGAACAGAAGAAAAAAAAAATGAACAAATGAGCAAACCTAGGTTTCTGCTTAATCTCTAACTAATTTAGTGACGAATATTGCTCGTTTTCTCATAGTATTGATGGTTTTTAATTAGTCAGTCTGTGCGTCTTTACACAGGACTGAATAATTTGTGCTTCTACATGTAGTTATACTTGAAATTAACTGAACAAAAAAGAGGGGTCCAACCTTTTTAATTAAATACCCATCTAATGAGCGAGTCCAAATTTAATACTGAAATATTTACAAGAGATATGTAATTTTTATTTTTTATTTTTCGGTATTGTTTGCCTCACAGATATCCGACTAAGCTCTCATCGACGTATTTTTTCATTGAAATTTTAATTCAAATCACGATGTCATTACCTTTTTTATTTTTTCAATAATTAGTTATAATTATCATAAATTGTAATGCAATAAATCATTTATATTTAATCATTTGTGAGAGATTTGATTCGATTGGCTAATTAATTTCTCTTTTTTTGTGTGTTTTTTTTTTTAACAATCCTAGCTACTGATAATGATAATACTACTTTAGCTGGGACATGAATTGCAAAATTGACTAGCCTAGCCTACCTATGTGCTCGAGGGTGAAACTATTAAACATTGTGTGGGTAAGGTAACTATTAGCCTTTGAAAACAGTTTTAAATAACAGGGTATAAAAGATTTTTTTTTAATTAAAAAAAAAGTGAAAAAAACAACATCATTTAGGTTTACTCTGGTAAAATCAACTCCGCATCCTTTGATAATGGATTAGGCCTCTTCTTCTTTTATAAGGGTTAGTTCAATGGGCCAATCACCGTTTAGTTTCGGCTCGATTTCTGGGGGGGGGAGGCTCTTGGTCGGCCGGTCTCTGGGGGGCTTCTTTTTTAGGTATGGGCCACAGAAGCTTTTTAGGCACCATCAGCCCTCCACAATTTTTGCCCACAGAAGCTTTTTATGAGCGCGTGTGTATGTGCGCGTGGGTAAGATGCAAAGTAGTAGTAGTGGTGGTTTTTATGAGTTATTACCACCATTGTGAGTATTCAAATATACAAAATGAGTCATATTACGTATTTTTTTTTTTGGGGTGTTGTGCCACGTTGCCGCCAACGAGGGTCGCAATAAAAGAATGACGCTCACAAACTAGTGGCGGCTGCGGAGTCTGACTTTTTTCTTTAATTTTCCCTTTAATAAATATATCATATTTTTTTAACAATACATTTTTTTTTTTTGGTTTTGTTTTTCGAATTATATAGCCCATTTTGTCAACTTTGAACCGTTCCAACTCTTCTGCAAGTGAAGAGAAAACGCATGGCTGCTATAACAACGTTTAACCACTCGTTGATCTCCCTCGATAAATTAAAATTAAAATATTTTGCATCATTAATCACTTAAAATTATCATCAGTTTTCTTTACTATTAATTAGTATAAACTTTGAAGTGATAGATAAATAATTTTATTGTGATCTAAAAATCAATTATATAAGTTTTTAAAATAATTGTTTTATAAAAATCAAGATAAAACTTAGTACATTTGAAAATTTTTTAGACTCCACACCATGAAATCCTCGTTAAGAATAGGATTACCTAAAATTACTCCATGATGGCCTTCTTATTGATTTTGGCCATTGGATCTCCTCTATAATTAGAAAAGGGCCGAATTAGATTAAAAAATTAATTTTTAAACACAATAATTTATTTACGCTAAATTAAAGATTGAAATTTGGTTAATTGAAAATTTTGGTTAGATTCTCTTTCTTTCTCCCTTAAAATAGTAAACCAATTTAAATTTAATTTCAACAAAAAATTTAAAATTCTGATTTGGAAGGAAAAAAAAAAACAATTTTCATGTATTTTCGATCAAAAAATTTTATAATTATCTTTATACATAAGATAATAAGTAATTATTATATAATAATATATTAGTGACATTTACATGGTATATATAATTCTATTAATAATATTTTTTGTATTATTGGGATAAAACTAAAAAAATATAAAAAATCACTACAGCATGGTTTGGTTAATCCATGTTCTAAAATCAAAAACTTTAGTCAAATTAAAAAAATCAATTTATATTAATTCAATTAATGATAATTTAATTAATCAAATTAAATTGTATATATATTTTTAAAAACCTATAAGAACGTAAATTGTATATATTCACATTATAAAAATAAATATAATTTCTTTGTTTTTTTCTAAACCAAATTATGAAATTTTAAATGTTAATTTTTTTCTAAACAATTTTTTTTAAAATGTTGATGTTTATAATTGATTATAATAATATTATTGATTAAAATTTTTATTATAAATTTAGTTATAATTGATATATGACAATAAAATTTACTTCACCTCTTGTCTAATCTCTCAATTTTAAATTCATTCAACTTTTTAAGACAAGTCTAAATTTTAAAATTTCTAAATTAATTAAGATACTAATTAAGATTCATAATAAATATAATTTCATTTTTTTAAGCTATTTTTTAAATTTAAATTAGTTTATTAAATGTTATTAAAAAAACATAATTTAAATTTAGTTATTTTGATACTATTTATTTAATATCTAAAATATGCATAATGTGCAAGTTTAAATCCAGTTGATAATTAGTCGTATACTAATTAATTATTAATCCTCCTTTTGTCTTTTATCGTATGCGCAATAAAGTTGTAAAATAAGACAAGTTCATGAAATTTCGGTCAAGGGTATTTCTTTGGGGTTTGAATTGGTCTACAATCTCTCTGAATTTTTTTTTTTCAGTATCGTTACAGCCCGACGTTTTTCCTTCTTTCCAAGTGATATGGTATTACTGGTCAACTTTGAACCCATCCGACTTTTCCGCAAGTGCAGAGAAAACAGATGGCAGCTATAAGAACGTTATCTATTTATTTGTCAACTTCATCTCAGGCAATAAATTAAATTTAAGATAAATTGTATTATTAATAGGTCTTTGGTCAGAACACTCCAGGAAGGTCGTCTCACTCAATTTGTTGTCAAGCTACAGGTGGGCCGTTTCTGTTGGCCGCAGTTTCATTATTTTGACTTTAATTTTATGTGTCGGTATTAAATATCTTGTAAATGAGTTGACATTATATTTAAAAAAATAAAAAAAAAAGTAGGTTGACATTGATGTCCATTACTTAACACAAACGCTGCTAAAGTGCTAATGATATTAATACACCTGAAAAATGACGGAATGTTATATTTATTTATTTATTTTTTCAAGGGTATCTCACTCGAACTTAGGGTTAATTGCGTTGCCTTTGCTATGAATACTGTTTGACATGATATATAATTGATTATTTATTACTTTCAAAATAATATTTGACGCGCATTCCCAAAATTGATACGTGTTAGTAGTACAATTCAGACAAATAATGAATAGGTTGTCATGCCAAGACTTGGCTTAAATTCTGGTGCTACGTCGAGCAAATTGTTATTAAAAGAATTTCGTGTGGGGGCTCACTCGTAAAAGGACATAACTCGTTAGTTTTTGGTGTGCGCATAGGTTTTTTATGTGCAGATCTCTTGTTGTGTTGCTTGATATCATTTATGTCCACTCGGGGTAGATTATCAATTTTTTTTTATATGAAATTTTTAATAAAATTGTACGTTTTGGTACTTTTAATACATGATTAAAAATTTTATAAATAATATCTTGATGTTAAAAATATATTTTGTGATAATATTATTACAAAAATTAGTATGTAGTGATACTAGTTTAATATTAAAAATATAAAAATATTTAATTTATTTAACTTTTTAATAACCTTTTAATAATTTATAATATTTAATATTGATTCAATTATTAATTTGAAATATTTTATAATATTTTAATAAAATTAAAATATGTATTATAATTCACTCGATTAATAATTATATATATATAAATATAATTATAATTATAGTAACGTAAGTATTTATGAAGTAAAAAAAATTATTTTTTTAAAAAAATTCAAAAATCCTTTTTTCATGTTTTAGAGAGGGAATATTTTTCAATTTACTATCTTTTCTTAAAAAGAAAAAATAATTATAATTTAAGTCTTTTTTTTCATTTTTTTATGATAATTAAAAAACAACTACTCTCAAATTTATTTTTGTATTTTAAAAAGAAAAAATACTCATAATTAAAAAATTTTAAAATAAAATATAAAAATACATTTCTTAATAAATATAATGAACCATAATATATACATAGATATATAAACTTACATGTTTTAATTGCCAAACTAATTCAATGTTTAATGTGTCAAATTAAATTTAAATATCATACTTTAATGTTATATTTCATATATACGAGTTATATTTTAATAAATTTTTGTTTAATATACGGAATAAAATTTCATTAACTTATAATAATTCTAACTCATCGCCACCACCTTGCCTATAAATAAGGCAGAACTGAATTGCTGCTCTTGCGACACACTCACCATTTCTCAACCTTCTCTCAGAATCTAAGAGCTAGAAAATGGCTTCTTCCAAGTCTCTCTTTCTCCTTCTTTGTGCTCTGCTCGCATTGGTTCTCATACTATCAGCTGAAGCTTCCACTTCATTAGGTAATAAAACTATGTGCACCAAAGTGTGGTGTGGGTGTAGGCTTTCTCAGTTTGTCTCTATTTCACCTCCATGAACTTAAGTAGTTAGGTTGACATGCTCTATAGTGTTCAAGTCCCACATTAGTTCTTAGTTTAAATATTGTTATTACAATTCCAATACTTATCATGAATACATGAGTCACGGCTTTTGTTTACCGAGGGTACGAATCCCTCTCTTTCCATCTCTTCATTACCCTCACGTTACCCCAAATTTATTGTTTTTCCGAGCAAAGCAAGGGACTACAATCGCAATGTTTTATATTAAGTAATGTCCCACTTCCAGTTGGTGTGCTCAACCAATGAGCATGTTGAGTAATGATCCTTATCGATTAACTTTAATTAATAGTTGAAAGCAAAAACATAAAACTAATTTCACCTTGCCATAATTAATTGTTCCTAATGTTAAAGGTGGTTACTGCAACTACTTGTTAAACTGACACCTACACATTAAATTGGTTTCAGGGGAAAGCGAGAAAACTGATGAGGTTGAAGATCAATACGGAGGCAGTGGCTTACCAGCAGGCGAATACCCAGACGGACACAAGTGGCATAAGTGGCATAAGTGGCATAAGGGGCATAAAGGTCATTGCCGACATGGTTGTGGCCATTTCCACCGTCCACCACACTGCCACCACAAATTCTGTCATCCTAAAAAGCCTCATGAAGCTCAATCTGAAGATGACACCCAAAACTAAAGTTGGCATTTTCCTCTGGAAAATTGGCACCTTAAAAAAATAATAATGGGTTTTAAATGTATGTTATGACGTTTATATGTGTGTGTGTCTGTGTGTGATGGTTTGGTCATGTACTTACATGGTACGTAATAGTTATGGTGTGAATATATGGTGTGAATAAGGACTGCAAAGAGCAACGACTTGTATTGCTAATTTGCAAATGTCACGTTTGAATACTAAATGTGCTTTCCTTATATGGATTAACGGGGAAAACCTTGAAACTCCCTTCTTTATCTTCCATTCTCCTCTCTCTCACACAAAATTTTTGAGTATATGCAGATTTTGATTATAATTCTCATTGAAACGCTAGATTTCATTAGCTAACGGGTTAGTTGATAGTCATTCTCTCAAGATATACATATCTCCCCTCAACCAAAACTCAAACTGAAAATTTCGAATCAAGTGGTGCACCATCTGCTCCTATCTCTCGGATATTTCAAAACGGAAAAAAGAAAATGTAGAGCTTTTACTAATGTCACCAATATATGCAATCGCTGCCTTAGACATGGGGTGACGGTTTTGAGATTAAAAACCTTCCGTGAATCTTCCTACTGCTACGAAGGATTTCCAAAGATGTGCGAAGGCTACTGGCATTACTGACATATTTTTGTTGGGCCGCTTTCCATTTGGTCTAACAAACAAATGGATTTCTCTGTAGTTAAAGACGTTATAAGAGTGTTTATCAATGAGCATTGAAATATCAAATTTTAGTCAATCGTATAAAACTCCTATTGCTAAGAGCATTTGGCCATTATTCTATCTTAGTGAAGTGTTGTGCTGCAATAAATTCTTTTAGATTCTTTCGGTTTTGGGGCAATCGCTCGAATTTTATGACTCTAAGAAAGCAGATATGGAGCCTGCAACCTGCAAAGGGTCTTGATTATTTAGGTTATGCTTAAAGTCGGCGTTTCGTAGCTATGAATTGCAAAAATTAACTGCTAAATTTTTAGGCTTCTTGGTTCTTAGATGACTAAATTTTCCACCCAGTAGTGAATCCGGACTGATTCTGCAAAGGTTGACTCGAACTGCTGGTCGCAATCCAACGGCAAAATATTTCCTTAGCTTTGACTTTCACTGGGCTTCATCGAAAGCAGTCGGCCTTTCTCCGCCTGTTGATTACGGGTCTAGAAAAGAGTATAGGTACATGTACTGAGGAAAATGCTTGGACATAAAAGAACTCCACTTAGCATATAATCATGACTTCAAATTCGTGTTACTAGAGGTGGACTCTCATGTGGCCTTAGATTGCATCCATAAAAGGGTTCTTACGACACATTTGTTGGTCAATTTTGTTCATTTGTGCAGAAAACTGATGAAAAAAAAAAAAATCGACAGAATCTTAAGTAACTAGGCTAACTATGCCGAAGTCGAAGTACCCTCTTTCCCTTCAGGGCAATCTGAGTTGACTTCACGCCTCGACACAGCTAAACTATATGGCGGCTTCTGTCCGAGTGGGGACGATCAAAACAAGTCTATGCCAGTAGCCAGTTTGTCACTCTCCTCCTTTTTCGTTTTTCTATGAAAGTTCAATTCACTACAAGTTTCCTGAAAAACAAAAGGCAACACCGACCACAGGCCATCGCATCGACGTCCGAGGCGTAAAGAAATGCGAGTGGGCCCTTCCTCTGAGAGCCGATGGGATGTGAGGTGAGTCATAATGCGGGCCCAATGGGTCAGTAACAATTCAACTGACCTCCGGGCCGATCTTGGTGGGCTCCGTTTCGATGTCAAAGACCCGGTCTTTGTTTGGGGCTTGACCTTTTGCATGTTAAAAGCCCCTTATGTCTGGATTGCACAGTACTGACGACCTATCTCCAATTTGTGTTAATTCTCCATTGATTGAAATCTGAAATTTTTAATTTCTTCCTGGTCGATGAGAGATCATGTAATTTCATTCTAACAAATATGGTAAAAGAAATTGTAAAATATGAACTGTAGTTGTGACTAATGGTTACGATTATAAAATATATTCTCTTAACATGTTGTATTTATAAAATCTATTTGTGTGTGTGTGTGTGCGCGCGTATTAAAGCGTCCTTTTCAACATCTTGCTGTATAATTACATTTCTGAACATATATCAAGAAACAAGAATTGAAGATAATGTGGGCCCAGCCTCGCCACATGCTTCTTTTTAGGTTTTTCTGGGATTCTAACAAGTACTTACGCACCACTCAATGCAAATTTAAAGTGGAGGATAATTAAAAGCAGAGAAGCAAAAGTGAAATAAAAATAACAAAAAGAAAAAAGAAAATGGAAATAAAGAAAGTTGGGTATTGCTGAGTGCTAAACCACGTATCATGAAAATTAAATGTGACAAAAGCTGACTTTAATCTTTTTACGGCATGGGAGACCATATGGAAAAAAAAAAAAAAAAGTGAAGGATTTTAGTTCACGAGCTTTTTGACTTTTCAAATGGAAAACGCTAGAAAACGACGTATAAATTCGTACTTGTTAACAGGGACAGATAGATACCGGACATAAAGGGTTGCATGTGCCCTACACATGGTCAATTTCTTCTTGATATTTTGCACATGTTCCCCCCGCGGCCCGGCGGTTCCCTTTTTTTTATATATATATACATTACTTTCTCTGTTGGCAAGGACGATTGAACTTTTGAATGCATTTTTCTGATCGTCGATTGAACTTAATGCATATTCTTACTTACAAGGAATGTGCATAAATATTGTAATGCGTGTTATGACAAATCGAATGGAAACTCCATTGAAAACAGAAGCAAGCAAATATTACAGGGCCGCCCACGTAGTTTCGGTCTCATGACAACCCTTTTTTTTTTTTTTTGATGAATTGAAGAGGCTTTACTGTTAAAAACTCGTTATATTACAACAGAAAAGATGAAGTACATCAAGGTGGTGTGAAGTTGAGGGGGGGGGGGAAGTAACCGGAAAGGTTAAGAATATAACAAGTTAGGAATAGGAGGACCCTACCAATGGACGCTGTTTGGGGAGGACGGGGTGGGGGGGGGGTTACCACCAATAACATGCAGTACGTTTCTTTTTTTAGGAATGGTAATCATGTGCTGCAATTTGGTTAAAAGGTTCATAGTTTGCAATTTCGTATTGACGCTTAGCACGCATGTGGTCCGGTGTATGGTAACGCCGTTTTGTCATCACATGTGTGTTGTTCAAATTTGTTCTTCCCCAAAGCCTTTAGCACAACTTTTGCAAAGATGTCACTATTAATTTCATGAAATATTGTGATTTCTTTAGGTAGATATGGCAAGCTAGAAAGAGATGAGAAAATTATAAGCATGCAATACTTAGCAAAGTTATCCACGGTAAATTATATTTTGCTTACAAAGTGCAATATATATTTTAATTTGTAGTTTGCCCTCTCTCCTCCCGCTCGGCTCCTCCCGCTCGGCTGATGCGTAACCTTGCCTGATTTCTTAAATAAGTGCCTTTTGAATCCGCCTTTGTCCCAAGGAATACTCAACTAAATTGAGACATATACATACATATATATATATATATATATGCAATTTTTCTCCTCCATCAAGTTGTAGAGGGAAGTAATGTACTTTTTTTTTTCTTGTTGGTAAAAATATATAACTTGTGCTTAATTTTGTTCAGAAATTTTCATTTTGAATCTGTTTTTTAATATAATTCACTCATGATCTTATGTCATATAATAAATAATCTCTTCAAATAAAAAATAATAAAATAAATTTATGTGGTATAAAATTATGAGTAAATTATATTTACAATAAAAATAATTAAATACAGCAAACACCTTAATTAATATTTTGTAAAAATGAATATCTTCTTTGGTTATATTTTCCTACCTACATTGTATATACAATAGGTAGATATACGATGAAATAAAATGGTCGATGGAGTACTAGTGGTAGAAATAGGCAAAAATATGACCAAATAATTGGCACGTTTGTAGGAAGAGAAAGTACCAAGAAGGATGGGACGTAACTCGCATTGAAGCGTACGCCTAGCCATCTATCTAGGCAAACTTCTATCATCAAATCCGTCTTTACCTTTTGACAATCCAAAGTTGGATAGAGTAGATTCATGGAGCTTGTAGTTAGAAGGGACAACAGAACTGAAAAGACAAGCCCAATGAATCCCGTACAGCAAAATAGCCGATTATGGTTTATGAAACATTGAAAATTTTCACTGCAAATATCTAGTGTCAACTTTTGTCATACTAACGATCATGACACTTTTCTGTGATTGTTACCTTTTTTTTTTTTTTTTCACTTTTCAAGATCAACTTCTTTCAGGAATTGTGCAACTCCTTCGCGCAGGACGTCTGTTGGGTCTGCGTGTGCTAAAGAGTCACTCTTGCCCACCAGGTCTTTGGCCTTTAACGACTCTCTTTTCCAGTCTGTTTTGTACACTACGGCTAGGACCGACACCGCGCATGTGATTTGAGCAGTTAGAAGACCATAACATAGACCCACGAACCCCAGTTGCCAAAAAAAGGCCAAGCCTATGGCCACTGGCGCACCCATCAAGTAGAATGAGTAAAAATTGACCCCTGCCCCAATACCGGGCCTTGCACTTCCTCTTAGAATCCCACAACTTGTGGTTTGTGGACAATTTGCAAGCTCACATAGTCCAATTGTCGGCAGCACAATCCTTGTTAGCTCCAGAACTTCGCTATCCTCTGTGAAAACCCTCCCCCACGCTTCTCTCCCTACGGTCGTCCACAACAAGCCAAAAGATCCGCTCAAGACTGCGAGTCCTACGGCAATCGCCGTTGCCAAGCGAGCCCTCATTGGCTGGCCCGCGCCGAGCTCGTTGCCTACACGGCTTGACGCCGAGGCGCTGAGTGCCGCTGGCAATGTGTACATGAGGGAAGTGGTTTGAATGACAATTGCCGAAGTGGCTAAAGCAACACGAGGTTTCGGTAAATAACCTGCTAGGATTACCATGAGCTCATACCACCACCACTCTAAGCAAACAGCGACACAGCTTGGTATAGCAAGTCTAAGTAAAATCCCCCATTCCTCTGCCAGTGAAGTTACGAAAGATGGTGACGGTGATAGTGGTGTGGTCAAGGCGCACGCGTCATCATCCGGTGGCTCCCGTGTAAAGTATGTGTAAAGAAGGACGAAAAAGAGGGTGTTAAAATTGGTAAGGAAATTAGAAATTGCAATCCCGGGCACTCCAAGGGAAATAGTGAACGCAAAGAATATTGTGATAGGAAGATGAAGAATTGTAGAGACCATTGTGCACCACATTAATGGCCAGGTAGTCCCTTTATTACGCAAATATATGCGTATTGGATGCAGAAGGCTATTGGCAATGAGGTCCGGAACGGCAAAGCGGCAATATAAACTTGCAACTCGGGAAATATCAACATCTTGACGGAGGGTGTGCATAAGGGGCTCAAGGTTGACCCATAGCAAGCCAATAGGCAGTGATGCAAGTAGTAACATGACGATTGCTCTTTTTAGAGTCAGGGTTGCCACTGAGTGGTTCCTTGAGCCGAACGCTTGGCTACAAAGAGGCTCCATCCCCATGGCCAACCCTGATAGGACTGAGTAGCCTGTGATGTTGGTGAAACCAATAGCCAAGGAGCCGGCGGCGAGCTCCAGGCTCCCTAGCTTTCCCATGCAGACAACCAGGATCAAATTTTTGAGATAGCCAACCAAGCCCATGGCCGCTATAGGTAAGCCTATGTCTGCCATTTTCTTTAGTTCCTCCACAACCTAATAGACCAAAAAAGGAAATAGGACCATTAATAAAAAAAAATTAGAATAAGAAATCATTCAAGTACAAGGGAGAATATTATTTTTCCTTTTGTTTTTTTTTTATTTAAATATGTGCTCAAGACCTTGTACCTCTGGCACTGTTGGGTGCTTGTGGCAATCTTTTGCCTGAAACATTTTGCTACTATTTATTTTCTTGTTGCCTTCTGTTTTGATAGTACTTAGAGGAGAGATCGATAGGGTATAATAATAGTGGTGGGATCTCCTTTTGTGAGAGGGAAATTTAGTAAGCAAATTGGTTTGATGGTGGAGCCTTTATAAGGTAGGGTGGGATTCTGGTTGGTGTATGTTTCTGGGGCACTCATGTTCCTTCCAGACGGCAAACGAAATTTAAAGTAACGAGTAGGCGAATACTACTACTGTTATAAAATATACAATCCAATGGGCCTCCACATACGCTCTGTCAAATTGAGAAGTAATATATATACGGAGAGGAGAAAAGAGGAGATTTCCCCTTTTTTTTTTTTTTTGAGTATAACTTATAATCTTATATAATATATATATATATGTGTGTGTGTGTGTGTGTGTGTATGTATGTATATAACTCATGTTTTAACCGTGTGATATACACTGAAATAGTTATGCTGTACCTTTCTGCTGTTCTAATCAAACTTTGTCATTTTTGTAAATGCAACCCAACACATCCATTTGCCTTTTGAAGGTGATCGTGCGGTATTACTTGAATTTTTCTCCCCACGTGTGGAAATTTCGCTTCCCCTCACCCTTCTTATAGTGATTATCACATCCTAATTGTGATTAAACTTTTCATCTTTGAATTGTATTGCTAATATAGAGGATAAGCTGTCACCAGGAAATATGACTTCCACTACCCATTAGCGTCACAGCACATCTTCATCAATCGTCGTGGATCATTGCACACATCTGCAAATAAAGGCAAATAGATAGGAAAATGGTATCAAGATCCGTAGATACTTGGGGAATTTTTTTTTCTCAGTGGAAAGATTTTTGGGGAATCTTAATAATATCCTTTGATTTGTTGGCATTAAAGTCATTTTCATTTTTACACGTTTGCTATCACTAATCAGGACCCATATGGAAAGATGGAAGCTGTGTCGCTGTGTCTCCATTATAAGCAGAGTAGAAATTTAGATTATGACGCAAGGAAAAGGCCTTTCATCCACATGCTTTTCCATGGCAAACTTTTGATGGATCCGAAACCATAAATATTGATTTTGTAGCACGCACCTTGTCTATTAAGGGCACTACAGCCAGACTCCTTTTCACATCAGTTTCTTTGTTTCTTCTTTTGTAAGCTTGATTTTATCCGGGGGTAACGGAGAGCATCCTCTATCATTAAAGTTCTAATTGTGTTCTGACTTGTACGCTTCTTCAATGTAGTCCTCAACAAAGTTTTGAAATTAAGTTTTTTTTTTTCTAAAAAAATTATTATTTTTTCTTCTTATATATATATTTTTTAAAAGGTTATCACATACTTTGTGAGGGATTTGTTGGCTAAAGCTGGTGTGCTGAACCATAATGCTTTAGACTAGTCCGATTAACTCAAGTATCTTAAATTAATTTCAGGAGACACTCAACTCAGTAAAAGATTAAAATTTGCTTCCTGAAGAAGAAAATTTTCTACCAGCACAATGCTAATGGGGATTAACATAGAGTATTATCAAAAATAATGGCAATTGAACTTATTTTCAGATAGAGAAGGAACTTTTTTTTTTAATTTATTTATTTGATTAAGGAGACGGTGCAAATTAGTTTGAAAAACTATGATGTAGAACAGTGTCCATAATTTCTTGCGCATCTTTTTTTCATTTCTTTCTTTCCTGGACTTGTCAAAACTAGAGGTCCCCCTAGTCTTTTACTTCTCTGATGGAAGTGGCTTCTTCTAATGAAATAGTTTACTTCCCTGCCAAATAAGTTTTCTCGCATACACTCTCTCTCTCTCTCTTCACTCTTTTAATCTCTCTCGTCCTTTTTTTTTTTTTTTTGGTCTTTTACAGTCAAAAGGTACTTTATGCCAATTTACACGTTAATTGACACTAAATCTATTTGTACTATTTCTCTTGCAAAGTCTTAAACTGGGCTAGAATGATGGATCTAAGACAGTACGCGTAATGCAAGTTCAGGGTCTTGAGAATAACTCTCATTGCATACGTTCCACACTTCAAACAAACTCTCTCTCTTCACTGTTGTTTTCCATTTCTTTCATGATGGCAATCCCAATTCGTCAAAAAGTTAAAAAAAAAAGGATGAACATTTTAATTAAAACCTGACTTTACAAAATCAACAATAACCATGAAAGACTAATTTCTGTGTCACGCTTAGATGCAACAATGCATGTGCATCTAGTTACAGCTTGCTCCAAGTGATGACCAAAGGAATCAATCTTATCAACAATTATTCCACCATTACACCCACTTTTGATGATCCTGTCGACAAATTGCACTTCAATCAATTTTTCTTTATCGTGTCCAAGACTCGAGTTTACACGTTTCAAACCAGCCAATGACATTTTAACAAAAATATCACGAATGAAGTAGTAGTTAGTGGGGCAAATGGATTGGTACATCCAAAACCCACATCTTTACTAGTTCTGCCAAATCTGTCCTTAAGATTATTATGTTGGCTTTTGAGATCTAAGCGGACCGAAGCATTGCTCGGAGGAATTGCAACATCAAGATGTTCCCGTATATATACCTTTTCTCTCTAGCAATGCTACTCTTCAGGATTAATTTCTTTTTAGCGGGATTATATTATTATTGCACGACATTATTATTTCAAAGAGAGACTTGTTTCTTTTGAAAATTATCCAAAATCAGCATAATGGCAGAGCAAGTTAGGAGTTAGAAAAGTCATTTGAGAAAAATATTAATTTTCTTTTCTCACACTGATCTCCCACAATGAGAGACTCATAGTGTGTGTGTACTTGTATGCTTCAATATTAAGTCCCACAAGTGACTAATCACGCTTCCTATTCTATATCTCAATGTAAAAGTTTAATAAGAGAATCCACGAGAAAAAAAAAAAAGAGAGAGGAAGATAATCCTCAATTACAGGATTTACTACCGGATGTTAATTAATTATAGCAAAAATATTCCTTGAAAAATGGGGCTTGGCCCATGAGTTTGACAGTCCTATTTAATTATTATTAAATATAAAACTAGACATCCTTTGGTTACTAGTCAACATACTTTCGAAATTATTTTATTATTAAAATAATTGAATCTAAAGTTAAATATTTAAAATGTTGAAATAAATGCTCGATTGCATCAAAAAAACTATTTTATTTGTTTATATTTTACTGAATATAATTAATTTATTGCAAAAGTTTAAATAAAGGAGTTCAATTTTATTTCACAATTATTAAAAGATATTTATGTTCACTTAGAATTTATAAAAGCATGTTAAATATAAAATAACAAAATATATACATAAAGATCATAAAAACTTTAAGTCGTAATTGACAATATTCCACCGTTTAAAACCACTTATCCACCCCCCCTGCCAAGATCCATGTGCACACCGGTTTAGAAATGAGGTTCCCTGAAGGCAGAAATCATTTATAGTGGAGAATATCTCCTTCACTTCGGCTAGATTGTCCACAAGAGTTGGTCTTTTGGTCTCCTGTGGGGCGCTGCATATTGCTGGAGAAGTATATCCTCAAGTCCAAAGGTGACGATTGGTGTCCTAAAAATCTTTTGTCCAGACTTCCCTTAGGGAAATGAGTATAAGATTCAAAGTTTAAATTTCTCAAATTAAAGGTCTTAGCTTTTAACTATTGAGCTAATTATCCACTGACGATTTGACATAAATCCTACTGCTTTGAGCACGAATGATTCATTGAGCATTGGACACCCACTACTTCTACATGAAAGTGACTCGCGTCAACTGCCAATATACGAACATATCTTCGTGCTTGATAGCTATAACGGGTCTTGTTGCACATATTGACGACAATATATAGAAGACTTTTTTTGGGGGGAATCTGTGTCCTTGAGCGGCTAACTTGCATGTAACATCTATCAGCGTAATATATTTTCAGTACCCTTTTTTTTTTTTTTTTTTTTGGTGGTTCAAGCATTGCGAAAATATCATGTTACATATATCGGATCTATATAATTTTATTGGCAAACGAAGGAATCCTTGTTTATTGCCGAAATAATTATTGATAAATGAATGGCTCGCTAGCAAATGATATTAGGCTGGCAGTCGTTAGAGATAACATCATGCATGTAAGTCAATCGCATCCAACTTGTTATGGAAAATTTCAATTTACATATGGGTTAGAATTTTTTTTTTTAATTGCATTATATATATATATATATATAGGTTGGGTTATTCCTTAATATATTTTTAGGCTTTTTATGGTTAAGCGTAATAATTCAAGTTCCTGTATTCTTTTTTGTTTTCCAGTAAATATATATTTTAGTTTTCCTTTTTTTTTTTTTGTCAATGAATTTTACGTTTCTTTTCTACGTTTTCCACCCAAATAGATTTCTGTTCATTAAAAGAGAACCCAATAGAAAAGACAATGTATGAGTCAAATCTTTTATGGACTCATTCTAAAAACGGTATTCATCCGGTGCACACATTCACACTCACGAATACAACCTCTAAATCTCTAATATATGAATAGTATTTTGTTAGAATACATCTCGTGAAATTCTTCCAGAATATGCAGGCCTTCTAAGTCTCATTCTGGGATTTCTATAATAAAGATGCACGTAGAGTTGATCGTAAATTATACAGAAAAAAGAAGAAGAAGAAAGAAATAAAATAAATAAATCCTTACAAGTAAAATTAGTTACAATGAGATGTTTACTACGAAGATTAATTAAAAGTATATTGGTATATTTAAAATTAGAAACAAGCAACAAATATACAGTAAGAAAGGTAACTTTTTTTTGAAGGGTAATACATCAATATGATTAATTAAAAAGTAATTGTACAGAAATGTGTATAGGCATTGAATAAAAAAAGGATAGTCTCATGTGTACGAAACTAAAGAATACTGTCTTTGACTTCTCTTGAATCTCAAATTAAAAACGAAATTCTCATCGCAAGTTAAAACTCTAAAGGCCGAATCAATCAAACTCATTAACAATAAATGAGCAAACTTTTATACTTCTGCAAAAAAAAATAAATAATGAATATTTATAATCAATTTCTATTTCGCCATTACATCAATAAAAAAAAAATTTGTATTTTGTGATTAAAAGATTAAAAAAAAAACTTATCCCTTAATTTTATCTCTGATGTTTCTAAACACCAAGCTTAACTTTAAAAAAAAAAAAAAAAAGATAGAGTTGGTGAAAGCTATACCAATTGTTGCAGAAAAAGAGGATGACAAGAGAAATATGAAATAGACAAGAAAAGGCCACGATGGGAAAGATTGTCGTATCTCAGGCCCACAACTTCATGGTTGTATCATGTGAGCCAATGACCAGTTGTCGATCTTGAAAGCAATAATAATCATTCCTTAACAAAAAGATGAATTAATGATATACGATTCAAGGAAATATAATTTTCAAAGTCCTTAGCAGCTCCTCGATACAAGAGAAGAAACACAATAAAGATACAGAAAGTTAGATACAAGACGCAATAGCAAGAGACTCCATGTACAGTAATGTAAATTTGGTCAGGCATCTAAAGCAAATTACCTTATGATGTTTAACAGCAAGCTTAGAGATTGATCCAGATCGTAGGAATCCTCGCAAGTCTTCCAGTAGCCTAAGATAAACCCAGTTAAATTCAGATTCAGAACATGGAAAAAAATGCAAAACGTTTCAGCCTTTTTGAGTTTCCCAACCCTTATTTTCCAAACAATTAATTTTAATGAATGTTAGTTTTTCGTATCGCCCAATCTTTATATTTTCTCAAAATTGAAAATAAAAAATAAAGAATCTATTCATGTTTACATTAAGTACACATTTATTGTTTCAAAAATAAGGAGAGTTTGAGATATACGTAAAACACTTCCAAATATTCTAAAATAATCAAAGAATTATACCACATGACAATCCTTGGTCATAAATTTAGTATAGATATATAGATGTCGTAGCATTAACAGCTTCAGACGTATTATATTACAAATTTATTTGTTTATTTTTTCATGCACTTGAAATTGAAAACGGAAGCCTTCACAGCAGACGGTGGCTACATGAAATGTCTTCACCATACATGTCTTAGACCTCGGCTGTTTGTTCTTTCTAGTTTGGTTTGGACATCCAAATCGATGAAACTGTAGAGAGATGAGGCGAAAAAGTGGAAAGTAAAATTGCCGCCGGGGTCATTCCTATTCCTATATAATATATATCAGTGGCCAATTAAATAATTAATTAGCCTTTCCGAACCCAAATTCAACAAAGTACATATGTGAACCATTAATGATTTCGGCAAGCAAAGTTAATTTCTCTTTTTTCTTTTTTGAATATATCCCCCCCCCCCAAAAAAAAAGAGGTCATTCTAAACAAGATCACGTGCTGTTTCATCTTTTAAAACAAACAGATCATCATGACGTTTGGCGTAATTAGCGGATTAATTCTAGATGGAAAGACTTTCTATCTATATCATGGGACCAAACAAGTTCATCATTAATTAAGAAGGAAAATGCATGCCCACAAATGATAGCCACCAATGTATACGGGGAAGCATTTGTGACACAAGTTCGGGAAGGCTTGTGCATCAGCATAGTTTAATTGATGAAAGAATGTGGTTGTTATATGATTATCTCGTGAATGAATTGGATTTTGGGCCCTCCCTTCCCGCCCCCCAAATGACACGCGAACCTAAAATGTCAGCATCTCATAGAGTACAAATTTGTTGCCACTTTTCATGCCAGCGGGCAAGAAAGAAGCGCTTTGCTAATTAATTATTCTAAAGCTAACCTAACTGGGCTAGATCGGTCATTAATTTTTTTAAGAAATTTTTTTTTAAAAAAACTGATAAATGATAAACCATAGCGAGCGGTAACATTTGCACAGAGCGTTGGGATTCACTGACGTATTTACCATGTTGAATTTGTCCCATACGAATGAAGATGTCGTAATTTTATTTTATTTTTTTTTGGGGGGCAGCCTGTTGAAGCGAACTACATAATTACATAAGGAAATAGCTTTCCTCATTTCTATAAATCTCACACCGACTTTTTAATGTTATAAAAAAAATTAAAGATGTAAATTATTAATTGTTGGATTTAATTGGTTAAATGTACAACTAATGGTAGGAAGATTGCTAGCCCAAAATATCGCAGAAGATTAAAGAGGCCCATTTTCATGAGATGGACTAAAAATGTTCACAGAGAAAGATGCAAAGGCCGACTTGGGGCCTGAACAAAGCGCTTCGGACATAAGTATCCGAAGAAGGCCTTCATCTCTGGGCCACGTTCGGCGTCGTCATATGTGGCAAACCACTCCATCGATGTTAGTAATCCCATTATTTTTGCCCTAATCATGCAATTTTCACGACGATAGAATGTCCAAAATAACCTTGTACGAATTGTGCAGTTCAATAACCGAAGCCGATTGTCCATGAAGTCAGTGAATGATATTTTGCTGTATATTATTTTTCAACCACTCTGTGTAGTAACCCATGTGTGTTTCTTCGTTTTTTAAAACTCTCGTCGTATTTCTGTGGGTTGATTGATTTGGAACTGTGTTTGGAATGGGCTGACTGTTGCGAGATTTTTGCAAATAATTGGAAACAGTTCGTGGGAAAACCAGAGTTTCCCATGCGGATTATGAGATGACGGGTCTTCGGTCTTGACTTGGGACAAGATCATGTGTCCCTCGTCATCTCACGTTCATGTGTGTACAGTTGGTGGAATTGGCAAATAGCACTTGAGGAAGTCATTTACCGGAGCCCCTGATCGGTGTCAGTAAGACTTTAAACAGTCAAAATTGCAAGCCTTGTCGTCAAAAGTAGGATAAACGATAGATGTGTAGTAACTTTTACTCAAAACTGCTTTTATAATTAATTACCATACAAATATTAACATTGGGGTAATGATTTAATTAATAATTTGATATTTTTTATATCAATTTAAATACGAATTTCTTTATTATAGTTCATTTTGTAATATATAAATGTACGTATTTGTGTCGATTGAGAAAATGTTAAATGAATGAATACTTTATTTAAATTAACAAATAATATTAAATATTATAAAAAGTTTTTTTTAATTCAGAATAATTTTTTATATCTCATCAAATAATTCTATTAATAATAAAATATTTATTTTTATAATAAATAAAAAAATTATAATATTTAGTATTATTTTATATGTATTATCATACAATTGACAATTCCAATTTTCGCTAAAATAAAGGGAGGAGAAGTGCTGCGGTGGTTTGTCTGAAAAAACGAGGAAGAGAAATGGCGACGGCGTCGTCCGGCATAGAGAAGCTTCTCCAAGTCGGTACGAAAATAGTCGCTGTCGGCCGAAACTACGTCGCTCACGCCAGAGAGCTCGGCAACGCCGTCCCGAAGGTGGAATGCTCTTTTCCTTGTTTTTATCTGAATTATAGTTAATCGACGACCTCTCGATTCAATTATCTCACGTTTCGACTGTGATATTTTATTTCAGGATCCCGTGCTGTTCCTGAAACCGACGTCATCTTTCTTGGAAAATGGCGGCACAATCGAGATCCCGCCTCCTCTGGAGTCGCTGGATCACGAAGTGGAGCTCGCCATAGTTATTGGCCAGAAAGCTCGCGACGTGCCCGAGGCCTCTGCCATGGATTACGTTGGAGGTTAGTCACTATCCCCATTCTTACTGTTTCGGCATCATCTTTTGTACTTAATCATCATTGAAAAAATAAATAAATAAAAACCGAGAGGTATAATAAATTAGCTTCTTTTTTTTTTTTTTTTGTGTGGGGGTGGGGAAAATGTTATAGGCTATGCTCTTGCTTTGGATATGACTGCAAGGGAAATCCAAGCTTCTGCAAAGGTAAAATTGAGCAATAAAACCATAATCCTTTTTAATTCTTTGTGCATTTTGGAATTTTTTTTTAATGTTATTTGTAATTGTTGTGTTCTTTATCCAACATCTTTTTTTCTTCCTTTTCCTGCTGCTTTTTTTTTTTTTCAAGTCTGCAGGGCTTCCATGGACTGTTGCCAAAGGGCAGGACACTTTCACGCCAATTAGTTCAGTTGTAAGAATGCATTTTCTTATATTTTTCCTATGTCTTTTTTTTTTCTCTGATTCTATCATATTAATGATAATTTGCAATCATGACAGAGCAAAAATTGAGTTGACATATTTTAGATTTGTTTGTTAGGTTCAATAATGAGCACTTTGAAAACAAGCACAAAGCATTATTGGGATGAGATCTCTAGGGACTAATGCAGGATAAAATTGCTTCGAAAATTCTTTGTTACTGGCTTCTTATTGGTATATATGAAGCTAAACACCTATAGAATCAAGATATAACCCACCTGTATTATTTAGCCATTTCAGCACCAATTAATATGTAGACCATTTGCCTTTTTCCTTTGATTCTTTTCTGTATGAAAATGTGTCCTTGTTCACTATTTCCTTGATGATACTCTAACATTATGCTCTGCAAAAAATGTCTGCAGATTCCCAAGTCAGTTGTGCCTGACCCTGACAACTTGGAACTTTGGCTAAAGGTCTCAAAATCATCATTTTTCCTTCAAATTTTTGCATGTTCTTTCCAAATGCGTTGTTAGACCCTAATGAGGTCTCTGGGTCTATTTCGATACAGGTTGATGGAGAAGTGCAGCAGAAAGGTTCCACCAAGGATATGATTTTTAGCATTCCTTACCTCATTAGCCACATAAGTTCTATTATGACACTCTTTGAAGGAGACATTATATTAACAGGTACTACAGGGACTTCCAAACCCAAACCCCCTCAATCCCTAGTTATTATCTATCATGAAGGTATATATTTCAAAAATGATTTCTTGGTCGTCTGTCAACATCTCTGTAGTGTTGTGATTAATGTAGGAGTTCACTATTTATCCTATACAGATTCATTCCTAGATGTGTTTATATGTGCTCACTAGAGAGATGAAATTGGTTGCAACTTCCAATACCCTATTCATGTTTCTTGCTAGTAATGCCTCTCTCTCTCTCTCTCTCTCTATATATATATATTTCGTTTGCTGGAAAAATAGTAGCTGTTAACAATAATTTGCTGCTTACATTTTGATATGATTCATTTAGTAAGATGAATCCCGGTGAAAATTAAAGCATTTTATATTTATGCAAGTTTTCTCAATTCCTAGAGTCTAAATATAACCCCATTAAACCTGTGTCTTGGTGGTACCATTTGCACTATTTGATGAAAGATTTTTAGTGATTCTGTCGTAGTTGAACATGGAACCTGGGTCTGAAATTGAATAATTTTGTGTGAAATCAAAATTTTCAGGCACTCCACAAGGCGTTGGCCCAGTTAAAGCAGGTCAACAGATAACTGCTGGCATTACAGACATCCTGGATGTTCTCTTTAATGTTGAGAAACGTAGAAGGCCAGGAAGTTTTTGAGAGCACCCATGATTTGGTCTGAGTCTTTTAGTCATTGAATGCAGCGTAAGAATTTTTCATTGAGCAACACAGTCAATTTTTTCTTCCAAATCAAGAAATTGACACAAGGATTAAAGCAGCTCCACGAGTCATTGCCATATCAGAATTGTTTAGTGTATCAATGTGTTTCAATTTCAGAGATTGAATTGTTGTAATGTTGATGGAATATGAACAGTTTCATGAACGCAGGTTTAGACTTGGACTCTTAGAGTGTAGAATCTCAGTTCTTCAGCACAGAAGCATATTCAAGCGTAATGTGCTAACCGTCTTGAGCAGTTGAATTGTCCTGGATGCTTCCTCGATGTGGTCCACTAAGAGATCCACTTGGTCTTGAACCACACAGAGGGATTGTTCTCCCATTTCTTGTAAATCTTGCACTCCTCTTCGCATAACTTGAACTTGATACCCTTGAAATGGATATATAGTTTTAATCACTCGTGTTCTTTTTGAGACCTAGAAAATTGGCTCGATTGTCGGTAACTCTGTTGTGCAGAATATGCCTAGATCATTCCGATTCTAGTACCTAGTTTTCAAATATTCACTTTTTAATGTAGCAAACATTGTATCACTATAAGATATGGTCGGGTTTAAATTAAAATTACATGACCCATTACGGATTCAAGAAAAGGTAGATTCAGAAACCCAAAAATATTGGCAATAATAAACTCGCGCAATCAGTAATTCTAGGTCAGGTGTTTATATTTATATATAATTTTATTAAATTATAAGTTATATAATAAAAATAAGTCATTTTATTTTTATAAAATTTAAATTTTTTTCTTAAAATTTAAACTTGTATTTTAAAAATAAAAATTTAAATTTTTAATTACTAAATATTTTATAAGATACTGGACATCTGATAGGCAATAAGACAAGAAGGATGTACTTTCCCTTAGGCATAGAGAAAAGATTTACACCCTATATGTTTAATTCTCATTAGCAAACACAACCTATAGCCTTAAAAATTGGTCACTTGAAGGTCGAGAGTCTTAATCAGAATCAATGGATAAAATTGTGTGTGTGTGTGTGTGTGTGTGTGTGTGTGTGTGGATAGCCAACCTTGCCATACCCAATCCTCTTATCTTTGGTACGCACATGGTCACTCAACATAAATGGCAATATAAAATAGTGAACAAAGTCCTCTGATGTGGATAATATCGAAAAACAAGAAATTTAAGGCTTTCATCTTCCATGGAAGCGTGGGTACCAGCCAGGAGATGCACCTTATGCCCCCAACGGCTGGATATTGGACTTGGATCATAATTCAGCAAACAAGTCCAGGAGAAACAGGACGCCATCGAAAACATGAAAAATAAACATCATTTTTATCTATATTGGAATAGAAGCAGTAACAGCCACCTTAACAATAGCCCCTGCCATTATGGCACAAGCTTCTGTCAATGGGAATGCATGCAGAGTGCAAATTATTGTACAGACACCCTAAAAATATAAATAAGCAGAGAGTCTTGACAAATCAGAACTTTTGTAAGAAGTCATAGATGTGCTTAGTTATCTCATCAGGCTTCTCTTCATTGAGGAAGTGAGCTACACCTTCCATCACAACTACTTCCTCCAAAAATGGGACATCTCTCTTGAGCCCGCCTTTGTTTATATAGTCCTTAGCGCCATAAGAATTGTAGGTAAGGTCCTGGTCTCCCACAATAAACTTTGTGGGCACCTTTACCTGTGCCCCAGTCCACGGTGCAGTGAGTTCCCAGTCTCTGCAATAAGAAAGAGAGAAACAAATAAGGATGATTAGCTTCAAAGCAATATAGTACCAGCATGGAACAGGTCTTTGAAAATTACTCAAGTCCCAGCATTATTGCACTCTCAAGTTTTATACAAAAAGCACTTCTAATGTATTCAGATGTGCAAGAATTATAGAAAAGTAGCATGCTTGTAAGTTTTAACATGCTTCTCTCAGCAACCTGAATATGCTAAATAACCGATGGAAGAGGAACAGACCGATCTAAATTCCGGTAATAGTTCAATCCTCCAGTAAAGCCTTTCTTCTCATATTTGCTGGTGTAGTACTTGATATCTTCCTCAGACAGCCATCCAGGCAGCTCAATTGGGGAGTCCAATGGGTGACCAAACCCTTTGCCTTTAGGCAAAAGCAGAGGACCTGGAGTCCGATATGTGAGGAACTCCTTCAGAACTCTCTCGGTACCCATCCGTGCAAACTCGGCCTCTACTTGTCCAGGCTCCTGGAATAAAAAAAAAAATCCTTAACTTGCTATTAGGTGAGCAACTCACACTAAGATCCTCAAAAAGTCAAGCAAGATCATTTCACAATCAATCAAAACTTCTTCGCAACAAAAAAGGGCACTTAACAGAGTGACCCCAAAATGTCCTTCGATCTGCAACGGAAACAAACGTTGACAATTCTTAGTTCCATTTTTCACCTAGCAACCTAGATGTCCACCATTGTAAAGAATTTTCCTAATACCCATAACCCAGATCCAAAACATCTTCAATATTCATCCTGATTAAACAATCACTTCACATGGTAGAAAAACATAAACGATATATGCTAAAAATCCCACCTTTTCTTTTAGTCAACAAATTCCACTTTTTCAACAGGTCAATGATACAACAATCAATGGTAGATCAAGCAAAAGAAGAATTACACAACATTTCTCCAAGCAAAACCCTATTAAGCAGTATTAAACTTGCAATCTGACAAGTAATTGAAATAGAACCTGAATCCTGCACATGTAATAATCATCTCCATAGAGCGCTCTCAAAGTGTCAATAACTCTTCTTCGAGGGTTTCTAGGATTGAACGACACGCTCGTGTTGACCAAGCCTTTGACCCGGTCTGGTCTAAATAGACACAACTTCCAAGCCATGTAAGCGCCCCAGTCGTGACCCACCACAAAGACCTTTTCTTGGCCCGGAGCCACCGCGTCGAGAAGAGCGATGAGATCGCCCACGATATGGAAGCAGGTGTAGCTGGTCACGTCCTCCGGCGCGTCGGTGTCCCCATACCCTCTCAAGTCCGGCGCCACCGCCCGGTAACCGAGCGAGGCCAGAGCCACGATCTGGTGCCGCCAGCAGTACCATAGTTCGGGAAAGCCGTGGATAAAGAGGATCAGAGGGCCGTCCACAGGGCCAGCCTCCGCCACGTGCATGTTAATGCCATTGACTTCAACAGTTCTGTGCTCGATGGCCTCCATGAATGTTGCTCTCAGCGCACAATTCCTTTCGCTTTCGCTTTCGCTTTGGGTTTCTACACTTGCGCTGCACCGAAATGGAGGGGCTTTGTTTGTCTCGGAAAGCACAATGTAGATTGCGACACATGTCACCACGATGTTGGAGCTGCAATAATGTAAGCTTGATTTCGATGTCATCCACGGTCAGAAACAGGGTTGCCGAGCAAATTGCTTAGCAAGGTCCAATCAGAAACTGCCACCTCAGCAGCCGAGACGAACTATCTTCTTCCACCTCAAAAGACTTGTTGGGACGCTGGCGCCGCGACAACTTGGTGACTTATCTGTTTTGCTCATCATCACGTATGCCTTGCTTATCCATTGACTTCTACGTTATAGGTTGCTTTAACTCATTTTTCCTCAATCGTAACTTATTCCTTGCTTAGGAGAGAGAGAGAGAGAGAGAAAAAAAACAAAAGAATAATACTAAATATTATAATTTTTTTTATTTAAAACAAAATATTATTTTTATTAAAATAAATAAATTTTAAATATCTTATTTGATGATTTTATTTATAAAAGGTAATTTAACTCAACAAATTTAATATTTTTTATGACAAATAAAAAAAATTTAATAGTATTACTTTAAAGATGTTGTAAAAATATTTGTTAGTCCCAGTTACTTCTAATAATTACCATACTGCCGCGACAAAGAAAACTATGTCACATATAAGGCAAAGGGCAATGGACAATGGCTTAATTGATTAAAAAGAAACGATTATTCAAGTCATCATTTACATTAATTTCTATGCATATTTTATGTACTTTATTTTTAAATTGTATGTTAGTAATTAATATTTTGACTATAAAATATAATATTAATATTATATTATATATTATTTTCTTAATTGATTCCTTACTTTAAGTTTTTCTTATTTAGAGTGTAAATTTTATAAGTTTTTGTTAGGTATTTTTTTTACACGAGGAATCTTTGAAAGAAAAAAAAAAAAAGGAAGAGAGGCGGCTAGAGAGAGAGGTTGCCCAGCGACCGAAAGAAAGAATAAAAAGGAAAAAATGGAAGAGAGGCGGCCCCGACCGAAGAAAAAATCGAAAGAAGAGAAAAAAAAAAAAAAAAAGTAAAAGTTATTGACAAAGTGTTTTTGATCTTAAGTTTTTAAAAGGACGTCAATGCTCGATCAACTTAAAATTTAGATAGTTGATAGAGGGTATTTAATTTTTATTTTTGAATGTTGAAAATTGAATTTCAAATATTATAAGTCTGCTTCTCTTTAATTTTTTTAAATTTTTGTAAGTTTATTTTTTAAGTGTAAAATTAGTTAATTATGTAATTAAAAGATTGTTTGTGGTCCAATTGAACTGATTTTTGGTCAGTAATTAGAGGACACATAAATCTTTCTTGTAGACAGTTGGATTGAGTTTCTGTGAACTATAAGCGTAGGTATTCTGATTATTACTGCCTTTGAATGGTTTGGATTACTGCCTTGAGGTTTAGTTGTTAAGTTATTATTGACAGGAAGTGTCTTTTATTTTTGTATTGTTAACTCATTTGGCCTCTAACTTTAATTTAAATTGAGTTTGTTCAATTTAATTAATATTAATTGAGGTTATATATCTCTGTTGTATTCACTTATTAATTATATCAAAGTTGATTTTTGAATCGACCTGTAATTTTTTCTTTTTACTTAGAAAGATTTTTCACCTAATGTGTTCTTATATAATTATTTAAGTTGTCATTTTTATTATTCGTGAACTTCTTGTAGATTTAAACAAGTAGAAGACAATTTGTATCCCCTCTCCAATCAGTTTTTATCAAATAAAATGATATAATTATAAAAATAAAATAAAATTGAAATTAACTAATTTAATAAACCAATAAATTAAAATTAAATTATATAAATAAAATTAAGTAATAAATTATTAACTAAAAATATAAATCACCCAATCACATGACGTGGCAGTTGTTTACCTTGAGTGGCCTCACCTTTTGACCCAAGGATGTAAACGTCAACCAACAACCGCATTTCCAGAGCAGCCGAAGAAACACTTAACTTTTTACCTTAATTAGCTCCTTTTGCCAAAACTGTTTGACCAGCAGATACATAAATTCTTAGTCGGTTAAAGCAAAGTTACACGGAGTTAAAAAATTTTACCATAAATGTTTTCTTACATTATTTTTTAAGTAAAATTTTTTGCTAGGAAGATTACCAAGATTTCGAATAAGTATAATATAATTAGATAGATCAAATATATATATATATATTGTATCTCTAATAAGATCATTTATTTTACATGGATTGAGATGTGATCATTTATATTTCTTTAAAAAATATATTTTAAGAATCGTAATTTATGACGTTATAATCACGAAAGACTGTTTTTATGGCTTTTTTTTTTGTTTAGTTTAGGAGTAATTTTATTTTTGTGGAATGCAATGTTTTCTCAAAATTTACGTATTAACTAAAAATACATGTTTCATTTATATGCATATATATATATATATATATAATTCCTTGAGGTATTATAATTGGAATGTTATAACTATTAAGCATTAAACTGCAGCCTATTAAAACTAGCCGCCTGATGACCATCAACCAATAATATAAAATTAAAAGGTTATGATAGTCTATGAGTAATAAAAAGCGAGGGTGTTATATATTCCGCTCGGCGTTCTAGCGCATCACACTTTACTGTTTTTATCCCTCTGTGTGTGTGTTCACATTTATCATAGATTGATGGGCGCCTGAAAATCGCTGGAATTGACCCATTTTTGGCATGGCTGTAAATTGACCCACAAGGTAGTCTTGTGTTTTCTGATTAATGGACTAAATAAACCGCTCCACCGGCAATCTGAAGGCAAGTTATGTTCAACAAAACGACAACGTTACGAGTCAGTAGAGACAACGGAGAGGAGTGGGGGGGGGGTTTGCACTTTGCACGTGCACGAAGCCCATGACGGATGATGCCGCCACTACTTCGCTCCATTCTTCTGAAATTGCAGTGCTCTATGAACCCAATGGGCCTTTTACAAACGCCATTCTTTATAGGGTACTCGTGTAGGGGTCATTCTGAAACAGACCCCCCCCCAGATGCACGTAAAAGCTCAAGTCAATCGACGGACAACTGAGATGCTATTTTTTGCATATTTATTCTCAGAAGTCTCGCAAAACAACACCTTTTCAAAGCTAATGGGTATTGGCCTGCAAGGCTGCGACAGCTCCAATTTGCCGTCGATAATTTAATGTTGCAATTGACCGATTCAAAATGGCATCCTCAGATTGCAAGAGAAGCTTGGAGATTCTGCAAATTCAAATCCCAAAAAGAAGGCAATACAAATAAAAGGTGTTGGAAGCCTGAGATCCACCATTTTCCACCCTTATTTTTTCCTCTTCTCTTGTGATTGGAAGCTCTAGCTATATTGCCAATGGAGTGGCAGTAGACAAGAAACATGCAGGACGGAGCTAAAGCTACTTCGGGATAACTGAGAGAGAAATAAGTACTAAATTAATAATAAACAGAGAGAGTGGCACAACATAGTCAAAACAACGAATTCATTATAGCTTGAGGAAATCAATAAAGTGAGCAACAATCAGCAAAAAGAGGGATCCAACCATCAACCGAAAGAGATCAAACACCTTTGCAGTTTGCACAAACTGAGAAAAAAAAAAGGCAAACCCAAAAGAATAATAATAATAATAATAATAAAATAAACAAATGTCATCTTAAAGAGAAAAGGTAACATGGCTCAAAAAAACTTGTACCAAAGGGTTTAGTTAACTAAGAGACCAGATATATTGGAGTTGCAGAGGTGGAGTTCCTCTGCTGCTGCTCCCTGTTAAGTTCCCTGAGACTCAGATAAGGTATCTCAACTTCACTCTTCCTAGTCGGAGTCAGAGTTCTGGCGAGCGGACCAGACGACGGGCGGCTAGTGTTCCTGTACGGAGTGCTTGACCCGCTTGTGGTATCAGTGATGTACAGAGGCCCTGATATTGAAGCCCTGAAAGCTTGAGCTCTGGCTTTATGAACATCTCCATCGTCAAGACCAACATCATCACAGCGGCCGTGGCTGTGGACCCACTTCCATTTGAAGAAAAGGAGAGCGTTTTTCCACCAACACTTCTTCTTGAAGGACTTGTGGATCCTTCTGGCGGAGTCGTCCCTCGAAATGGGCTTCTGAAGCTTGAAGTGCACGGAGTCTATTGCCCTCCTTGCTTCTTTCTCGTGCTTTATTGCTTCCTCCAAGAACTGGCTTCACGACAAGGAAACATATAGCAAATGGGTCTGTGAAAAACATCAAGTAGAAGAAGAAACGACAGAGACAAGGTTAGTTAACTGAAAGAGAGAGAGACCTGAAAATAATCGATATGAGGGTCAAAGCCGTAGTCACTGAAGTGTTGAGGTTCCGGCATTGGAAACATTGGAGACCCGTTCGACATTTTCCTCTCTCTCTCTCTCTCTCTCTCTCTCTCTCCCTCTCTCTCTGACTCTCTCTTTTCCTCCGCTCTAAAGTCGCTTTTATCAATGGTTTCTTACTTTCTTTAGATGGAAGATGAGTCACAGTTCCCAGCTCTCCTTAAAGGAGATAGAGACCTGGGGAAAGGGCTTTTCAGGCCTTTGGGGGGCTCAAGGTGAGAATGACCGTTGGGAGAAATAGGCAATAGCGAAACCTCAGCGGGATGCTCTTGTTGCCCATTTGGTTTATCTTTTTCACCTTTCGAGCCAATTACAATGGCACGACCTCCCCCACTCTTCAACTCCATTAATTGTGTCATCTCCTGCATTTACCTTTTCGTTCCTCAAAGATATTGTAACCATATCACTACGATTTCTTTCAACTCCATTAATTGTGTCATCTCCTGCATTTACCTCTTCGTTCACTACGATTTCTTTCAACTCCATTAATTGTGTTATCTCCTGCATTTGTCTCTTCGTTCCTCAAAGATATTGTAACCATATCATTACGATTTCTTTCTCTATATATAATGCCTGTAATTTTTTCATATTACAATAATTCTCTATCATTATATGATTATGTAATTATCATAGATTATTTTCTTGCATAATCTTTTAAATTCTATAAATTGAATTTTTCATTAAATCATTGTGCAATTTAGAATTAAATAGAAAAAGTATTAAAAAGTTACAAGAAATAGAAATGGATATAGATAGGAATAGGAATCATCATAACTATTAATTCTAATTAATTATTATGTAAAAAATATATTAATTACAATTAATAGTTATATTTTGTAAATGATAAGGTATGTTTATTTGATAGGGCATATTTTAACATTGAGAGTGATTAATAACTTTTACTTAATCTTTTAAATTTTATATTTTTTTGAGGTCAGTGCAACAACTTAATTTAATGTGCAGTTTGAATTTAATACAATTTTTTATTTTTTTAGTGAGACTGAAAACAATATTCCTACTTTCCTATACTTTTTTTACCAATAATAAATATATATATATCCAAGTTAGAGAAAACAGCATTACGACCACAAAGCATGGGTTTTGGACCTGAGTACGAAGGCGTTCGGCTCCGGAACTCCAATTACCAAAAACTGGCCTTAGCCTGACTATGGGGAGTCAAAGGGTCATTGTCAGGCCCAAAGTCCCCACACCAACCATTTCCGGCTCGTCGCCCTTTAGCCTTTGTTTGGGAGGGGAGAGAAAAAGTAAAATATTCTCTTGTTTATTTTATGCCTAAAAAGGTCGGGAGAGAAGAAAACGTTTTAAAATTTTTCCCCTGATTAACTAACTAAATACGTTTCTTTTAATTTTGGAATAAAATTACTTATTAAATCATCTGCTTGATTAATAAAATAATCGATTTACTAGTTTAATATTTTAAATTAATATTTATCAATTTGAGTATAAAGATTGTAACTCATATTATTTTTTCCTATCACTTCTTCTCTATTTTTTAAATAAATAATTTTTATTTTTCTTTCATCACACTAAATTTTTCCCAACTAGATAAACAAAGAGTTAATATCTTAAAAGTACTTGTTAGATGAATTGGTGGACTCACTTTGTATAACAAAAAATTATTAAATTTTACACACATGCATTTTTTTTATCAGATAAATAGAGCGTGCAAGTATAAGTAAAATTTAATAATTTTAAAACAATCTATGTAGGATATGATATGTTTTTTTTTTTAAAAAAAAATTTAATAAATAAATTTTTTTTTAAAAAAAAAACTCTTGTCGTGTACCAACAGTGGAAAAAGAACACCGGCTCCTCCAGCTTACGCGTAAAAACGTGGAAAAAAAAAACAAAAGAGGAATTATTTAGGGAGAGAGAGCGAGACAACATTTCGGACAATTGAACAGTGATTCAAACGCGTCAACAATGGTGTTCGATGCTTTAACAGTCCGTCACTCACTCTCGATTGTGTGGACTAGTTGCGAAATGGGAACTTATAATCCAAACGCGGTAACGATGACTCGAGCGAAAATCACGAAACTGAAAATATTAATACACTTGCGCACAAACAGCCTCGGCACCGCAAAGAAACCCTCAAGAACCTTCCTTCCTTTCCTTTCCTCTCTCTCTCTCTCTCTCTCTTCCCCACCCTCCTTTTACGTCTACTCCTCCGCCAAGGTCTCCTCATTTCCATTGAACTACCCCTCCCCCCCCCTCTCCTCTATACTCCAGTCTCATCTTTCTCAAATTTTAGTGTAACCAAAGCTCCGCAGAGTCGAAACAGAGCAAAAGCAAATTGTCCATGGATTCGCCTCCGGAGCCCAGAGACACTAACAATGAACACTCAGGGAAGATGTACGCCTTAAGCGGCAAGATAATGCTGAGCGCGATTGTCATCATGTTCTTTGTGGTCATTCTCATGGCCTGCCTCCACCTCTATGCCCGTTTGTACCTTATCCGGACACGCCGCCTGCGACATGCTGGTCGTGCCCGCAACCGCACCCGTCGAACCCATTTTGTCTTCTCTGCGGATCCCAGTAACCCCAACGCCACCGCCCACGTCACCTTGCCCAGTCGCGGCCTTGACGCCGATGTCCTCGCATCCTTGCCTGTATTCACTTACTCCTCGGATACCCACCCGGACCCGATTGAGTGTGCCGTTTGCCTATCCGAATTCCAGGGGAAGGAGATGGGCCGGACTCTACCCAAGTGCAATCACAGCTTCCACATTGAATGCATTGATATGTGGTTCCACTCTCACCACACGTGCCCTCTCTGCCGATCCCCTGTTGAATTCGTACCCGAAAACCCGCCCCAAGTGGTTTGCTCTTCCGACGTCGCCGAAACAAACACAGGCTCCGATCTGTGTGCCGCGTGTCGGCACGAGGCAGAAGAGACGAGTCCTTCCACGCCGTCGTTTCGGGACAGAAAGAAACCGGCGGAGTTCGTGGGTATCACGATCGAAGTACCCGGAACTAATTCCGAGTCCACGTCAAGGATGGAGTCACCGTCGACTCAGGGGCCGAGATCGCCAATGTACCGCATGTTGTCGTTCAAGAGGATTCTAAGCAGGGAAAGAAGGGGGAGCGTGTCACCTTCGGCGAACGCCGCCACATGTGGTGGGTCCGTGGCGGCCGAGTCAGATATCGAACGAGGAAAGGAGGAGACTCGGGAAACCCGGTGAGTGGCGCAGTGGGGGAGCATGCGTTGCGCGCTTTGCAATTACCTTATCCTGATCGTGGACTCCAACGCGGACCTTCGGCCATCGTCAGATGTTTGGGTTCAAACCTCGATTAGACGTGGCCATTGATGGGGGGCCCCCCTCTCAGTGCCTTGAGCCACCGTGTTTGACTTTGACCTGTGCAGATTATCACGTTACATTATTATTTTTTAAATTTTTAATTTTAACGTTTTGGCCAGGACGATATGGGTGAGGAGGGTGCCAGGGAGCTCATGGTGTACCTCTTGGGCAAAGAATTAAAGCGTATTTACTTTTATTACTCTTCTCAGTAATATGCATTTTTGGATAAAATTTTAGTGATCCGCCTCTCATTTCTAGTACTCTGTCAGGGGAACGCCCGTGCTCCGCCTTCATCTTTCCATTTCTTCTTATTATTACAAATAATGAATATAGTGGAAATAATACATCGGAACTCGTCTGTAATGGAGTTTTGGTTGATTTCGCCCTCACCAATTGCAACCTGAAGTGGGGAGGGAATTATCGTGGTGGGCATACGAATAAATAATCTAATTCCTTAGATGGACTATCATTCCATCGTAATTAAGTAAGAAACATCCAAAATTTGTGTACAATTTTTTTGGGATGGGTGTACCGTAGACTGTGGAACTGAAATTTGCAATGACTTTGGAGATGACTTACGTTTAACAGTGTACCGCCATTCCACACAACCGGTGATGGATAGATGTCACATGTTACCATAAGCAATTTTCCACATTCCTCGTTTCTACCCATTGACACGCAAAATTTTACCATTTTCTATTGGTGGCCAAGTAGATGTGTCTGTATTTTCCTTCTTGCGAGCAAGTAATTTCGAAAGAAAATCCTTTTTTTTTTTTTGTTTTTTCTTGGTACGCGCAAATTTTGGGGTCTTCATTAATTTTATTGGGCCTTTGATCCAGTCAAATTTCTTGCTGAAAATCAGGGAATGAGTATTAATTTAGTCCTCAAGCTTTTGAAAATTCTTTTTAATGTAATGCAAAACGTTTTACGGTTTTCATTTTAGTTTTATAATTTAATACTATTTTTTCAAAGAAAAAAATGCATGTTAAATATGTAATAGAATATGTTAGAAATTTTAATTTTTTTAATTAAAAATTTTACCGAATCAGGACACAGTTTTAAATTATAGGATCCAGGTAAAAATAGCAAAAATGTTTAATATTACAATAAAAAATATTCAAAACATTTAAGACCAAATTAGTGTTTATCACGGGAAATTAATAGCATCACAACAACGCATTTCATTTGCGACGGCGGAATGAAAAGGGCGATGAACGTGACAGAGGAGGGAACTGCTGGGTGGGTCCCACCTCCAACTCTGATGACATGCCATCGGGAGTCCCTGGTCCCCACACGCTTTCGTAGTGGTTAAATTAATGTAATGATTTCTGGCACTACGTACAACGTCCGTGCAAGTCAAATCGAAAGCGGGACATCATGTTAGATTGCGACATGACGCGATTACATAACGAGTGCAATTTCAACGGTTCAAATTTGGAGGAAATTTGCGATACAGTGAATGTTTTACACAACACACCTCTTGCTGATCTTATTATTATTGTATATAATTTAATAAAATAATTTTTATTAATAATTAATAATATGTACCAAAAATAATAAAAAATATCCTATCACTTAAAAAAAATTATAAGCCTTAATTTTATGTACATATATATTTTTTGCTAATTACAATATGTTTAACAAAAAGTATGGCCATGTAGTTACTTTCTTACTTTTAAACATTGAAGAGGTGGGTATTTGTTGGCAGTAACATCACATCAGGCTCGAAGTGCTCAGAACAAACGGCAATTGGCAATCCGAGATTCTTTGGCACGAAGCAAAGTTGTCAATGAGCTCTGTCCATGGTTCGTGCTTAGCATGTAATTTAGTTTCACACTGAGAAACCCCTTAACACCATGGAACCGGAAAACAAGGAAAATACTTTTGTGTGTGTATGCGTGCAGGTCATAGTGTGGACACATGATGGACGTTGTAAAATATGATTGGGACATCTTCGGGAACTTCTTGCTTGGATTAACCAAAAAAGAAGAAAAATTCTTTGAATATGAAGAAGGGTTTGAATATTTTGGAGAAACGACAGCGACAAGCTCGATTTTACTGCATTAAGGTTATTCTGCAATTGAAATTGGCTACAAGGTCTCGTGACTTTGTAAGTAAATCCTATCTAATAAGTTAAAAGACAAAAAACATGCTACCTGACTAATTATCGGCAATGCGATTACAGCGTGAATGATGCGAGCCATTTCACCTTTGACGTTTGTTACCCCGCAGAATGCAAGTCCAATGGTTCAACCAACTGACATGTTCGTCTCCTTTCGGCCTCAGGAGTGCATCTCATGCTACCAATCTTACCTTGAGAGAAAGCTTGAAGTTTGATTGCGAAGGCAACGTTGATGATCCGCCTTGTGAATAGGAATTATTATCGGTTGGATATTTTTCGCCCCCCAGCCTGCCCTTTTCACGCTTGCCACTTGCTTTTCTTATGGGTAGTTTATCTCTCTTCTTTGACAATCGAAATTGGATTCGTCATGGCCAAGAAGCCGGATATGGAAAGGATTCACGGCCGTATAACAGATGGACTCACCGTTAGCTTCACTTCCATCCAAATCAATACCTACATAATTGACCCGAAAATTCATAATTTAACCGGCAACATTAACCAACGCACATCTAATTCATTCTAAAGGGCTTCCGTGGAAGTGTTTTAGTCGCATCATCAGAATAATAAATATGATTTCCCATTTGAATTTAACTAACTGGAAGAAGTCATTAAGGGCGAACGTTCAGTTCTATGAAAAAACATATTGGAGTCACTCCTATACCGCCTTTCCCTCCGCACAGGCGGCTTTTTGCTTTGAGTTTATCAATACGCACGCCAGCCTTCAATGTGAACAAAGAATTACCAGCTGGAGAATTGCAAGGACGGTTTGAGCCACATCATGCTTTTCTTGGCCTCTTAAAACATTGGCAAAGGACATGGCATCATGCTTTTTCAGCATAGGCATGAATATCAAATATAGGGGCGTGAATCGCATAACAAAATACAATCTCTTTACTTGTAGCATTTTTTTTTTATTTTTTTGAACAACTAAACAAGTTAGATGATATGAACAAAAAGTACAAGTAGTGGTTATTATCAATTACATGCTCCTTCACGTTGTGCTCAATTTTCTGTTTTCATAATGAAAGCCGGCAGCCAACTCAGTCTGGTTTTCAGCAATTCTAGCAACGAGAGCATCTGCAAAGCACAAGTAAGGAAGTAAGGAGAAGAAGAAAAACAAACCCTTTTTTGTTTCCGGAGAAAGAAAGTCCAGAGCATGCAAAACCAAGTTGTATAAGTACTCAACCTTCCTACTATACATCCTGAACCGAACCCAGAAATATTAAAGCAGCTACTTTTTAACAACAACAACAAAAACCAAAATGCAGAAATGCAAGCTTTTCAATAATTTACCGGTAAAGTCTCAAAATCAATAAAAAAAGCACTAATCTTTAGCGAAGTTAATGGTGAGATGAATGCTATTCTCTTCTGTTCCGGTAATTTCACCACAGAAGATCTTTAGGAGGTACCCTTCGAGCTTCTTGGCGAGGTTGACCTCCCAATTGGCCTCGAGGTAACGCTCTGCCTGCATTGTCCGGAACTTTCCTGGCGCTTCTTGGTGGTTAATCATTGTGACGAACTCTAGAATTCTTGTGGCGCGAGGATTTCATTTGGGAATTTGGAAAACCTAGGGATGGGTGGAAATAGCAGACTGGTAGGAAAGAAAAAGAGGATTAGGGGCTAATTGGTTGCGGTAAAATTGAACAGAAAGTGTCGGAAAATGGAGAAGAGTGTGGATCGGGTATTTTTCCCGCTCAATCATTTCTTTGGTTCGGTCAATTGTTTCTGGATTTCGAATGAATTGGGCCAGCTCAGGAATGGCCCAATTATTGGTTTCGTCGATCATCTATTGGGCTCAATAGAAAGGCACTGGTTATACGAGGCCGGGATTTCAAGGTCCATTTTGTTTAAAGTACTTAGGCCCATTATGAATCTTATAATATGCCAGTAACGCAAATCAAAAACAACCAAAATACTATACTATACTATTACAAAAAAAAAAAAAAAAGTGAGAAAAGAAAAGAAGACCTGGCCAATGCAATTCTAAAAATAGGTTGTGTTTGTGAAGTGTGATTAATGATACTCTAATTCACTTTACAACCTATTAACGAATTTGTACAATATATTTCATTATGTTCTTTATCAATATTAGGATCTACACGAAAAAAAAAAAATCAATTAGTTTAATTGAACAGGGCAGCTCAATTTTGACTAAATAAAATTGTGAAAAAAAAACTCCTTTTATCATCCCTAATTTTTTGCTCTTTTTCCATAATAATTTACAAATAACAAATACTAATTACGTGGCTTTCTCAAAAAAATCATATATTTCTATATGGATTCTAGGGTTTTTTTTTATATTTGTTATTTTTATATCCTCTCCCTCTCTCCCTATATATATATTCTTGTTTATGTTGGACTCATTTTTGTTCGTGATGATCCTGTCGATATATGTTATTTTATATCGAATTTGTACTAGAAAGATCTTGGATTCATAGACAATTGAGTAACTTTCACCTCATAAACTAAACTTTTAAATTAATGACCCAGTCTATGACAAATAATATTAGAGTCATCTTAAGGTATTATCATGTGGTATGGTAACATTGTATCAGGAGGTGGACCCTGATAAGGATATCAAGGATTGGGTTGGGCAAGTTTGTCACGGTCCTATTGACATGTATTATCTCACATTAGATATATATTAAGAAGTTCTAGTCCGTGGCAATCGGCACCAAAAGCCCCTTTTGTATAAATATAAATTTATCTTTTAGCTTATATTTCTTTGGTTTTATGTTGCTATTTTATTCTTTAGTCTTCTTTCTTGATAATCGCAACGTTTTGCTTGGTTTTGGCTGATTAATCAATAAGACGCTAGATGAATCCTGCTACAAAAGGGCGAGTTAAAGAATTAGAGCAGAATTTATATTTGCTGATGGGCCAAAAAAGAAAAAAAACCCTCTTAGTCTAATACAAGTAATTCGATAAATGCTAAAGAAATTTAAAGTGAGAAATATGTGGATAAAGAAAAGTTAGGGAAGATACAACATGGGCAAAATAATTGAAATTTGCATTAAACTCCAACTACTATTTCGATGAAATGGTCAAGTTAGGGTTGATATGTTTACTTACATTTTGCAAGTACGATAGACACCCGTTTTTATGTTTAGCAAAATTGGGTTTAATTTAGTTTTTTTTTTTTAACTAACTAACTCTCTCTCTCTCTCTCTCTCTCTTTTACTCTCTCTCACATGCACATATATTATTGAGTTAAACTATTTTTAAAAATTAAACTTACAAATTTTATTTCATAACTTGCCCAAATCCAGTTAGTACTAAATAAACATATTTCTATAGTAGTTCTTTTTTAATTTTTGGCTTCGTTTATTGTTTGTCTCCCTTATTTAGTTTCCTTGTTCATCATTCACGCTGTCCTTATTCTTCATTTACGTTGTCTACGTCTTCATAATCCTTACGCATGGCCGGCTATTTGAGAGGCGTCAAACATTTTGCAGCCAATTCAATTATCTTACAAGATCCTTTGGATAAATTTGTGACTTGGTCCATCCAAATATTACACCTAGTATATTACTAGTGACTCAAATATTTTCATTGATAGCGCTTGAAGATGAACAAATATTATTTCTTTGTTAGAATTGCTAACACTAAATTTTCTTCTCATTTAAACTTGTGTTCAACTCATAGGCGATGAAGAGAGTGGCATGGGAAAAAAAAAATCAGAATTATAATTTGCAAAGCTCATTTGGAAATATATCAAAAAAGGGCCTCTACTGGGAAGACTGAAAAGTAGATCTTCATGGACTAACTACGAATTGGATGCACATTGGTATATATTATGACGAATAATATAATTAGCTATAACAATATTAATTTCTTCTCTCCCGGGTCCTTCTACACTTTGATCAAGCCCGAAGTGTAGGGCACGCCGGTTGCGGGAATCCAAGAATCTCCGCTGATGAATTTCCCGGCTGTGTAGCTATTGGCCTGAAGTGGAGTGAGCTTTCTGATGCCTTTCCACTTTACCCTTTGAGTCTGCACTGCGCCAGGGCCCCTATTGTTATACTCAACATAGTACAATGTGTCCAGACCAAAGTTACCCATCCAAGGCAGCCAACCTTCTGGGGCAATCAAATCGTCGATCTGCGATTGCATGATAATGGTCCTGGAGAATTTCTTCCATGGACGGCCGAGATAGGCCTTGTTCTCGAGCCTCACAGGGTAGTATTCTGGGTCTGCTGTGAAGGTGGAGTTTTGGATGACAAAGCCTGTGGCCTGGCGTGACTCGATCCTTCCCTGGGCCGTGACAATGCATCTTTGGTTCTCCAATGGCTTCCTGACCACCATTTTGCAGTTTTGGAAGACGGCGGCAGCATCACCGAAGATGAAGTCAATGGTACCACTGATGGTGCAGTCGCGGTAGAATTGGCGGTACGTGTGGGCGTAGAGGGTGTCTTGGTAACCGTCCATTTGGCAATTGTAGAAAATGACCATATCGGCTTGAACCCTAAGTGCCACGGCTTGATGTCCAACTGCTCCTGCTGTGTTCTCAAATCCAATGTCCTTGGCTATGAAGTGGTTTCCGCCAATGGCTGAAAGGTCAATAATCAAAGAAATAAATATTATATCTCAGGGAAGTATATAATCATTAAATGCATTGCACGAAAAGAGTATATCATTTTATTCATCATCAAATGTCCAAAATATTATTTTCATGTATAAAGACTCAAATTTGGGTGTCATAGAATACGTATACTTAATAGTCCAACATATATATGCACCAATCAAGGTCATGTATACTTACAAACTGTTGCGGTCTTGAAAGTTTGGACTCCAGCGGCAAAGTTGAGACTGCCGGTGATCTTGGTCTTGGTGGGGCCATCTCCGATCATCATGACATGGGTCAAGCTCCTTGAGATGGTAACTTGCTCCTTATAAACTCCTTCCTTGATGTAAAGCACAAAGGTGGTGTTACTTTTCGCTGGGATCTTTTCCACTGCCTCTGTAATGGTCTTGTATTGGCCACTTCCGTCCAATGCCACAACAGCATCAGGCTTAGTAGTTGCCGGAGTAGCTGCAAGGAGGCTCCTTTTCGAGGCAGAGACCCATGAAGGGAATCCATCCTCTGGAGCTTCCATAAGCCTGCGGCTTATTCCTGGAATGTTCAAGTCTTTTACGATGCTGGAGAGGCCAGTGATCATGGCCAGTCCATTGCTAGTCAGCTGGCTAGAAGTCCTCAGGATTTCCTTCATCCTCTCACCAGCATTGCCGGTCGTGTTCTCAAACCCATCCAAACAAGTCTGTTGGTAGGTAACTGTGGCGCTGAGCCAGACCTTAAGGTTATTGACGTACTCATCAAATGTGCTAAAGTCGAGCGCCCCAAGAGAACTGAAAGAACGCTTGAGGTCATCAACGGCATCGTTCAGCAATTCCTGGCAATTGTCCAGAGCCTGTTTCGCCATCGGGTCCTTGGCGAGTTCCTTCACGGTGGTAGAGTTCTTCATGGCATTTTGCAGCTCTGAGATGGCAACCCGGAATCCGGCCTGGACGAGCTTTTGAGGGTCGGTGGTGTTTCCTGCGACCTTGTTCAGGCTATCTTCACAGGTTTTTTTATAATCAGTCGGCTGGCAAATGCTTTTGATTGCCTTGTTTGTTGTGGATATCTCACCAGAAGGGCTGGCTCCAGAAGCCGACTTACCCTTATTGACTCCCACGGTCACTCCGATCACAATGGCGACCAGGAGAATACATGAGATTGCAACGATGCCAATCTTCTTCTTCTTCCCATTATTTCCATACGCCATCTTTGATGGAATAGATTTATGATATTTAAACCATACACCACACAAAAAGTAATTAAACAAAAATGGGGTTAATGGAATCGGAATCCAATAAGCTTAAGCTATCTAATGTCTGTCCTAAATGGAGCCCTCCTAAGAGATCGTTCCAATAGGCAGGAAATATATATTTACGCCCCTTGGGCTCTGGTTTGGGAGCGAAAATGTGATTGTCACTCCCTCTATAAAATTGAGGAAGGAAAGACAAGAATAGGAAAAACGGTTAGTCCTGCTAGAAAATTTGAGGTGTGTGTTGACCCGACAATCAAGAAGGTTGTCAATCTTGGGCATCCAAAAATATAGTACTAAACGAAACGCCTTGAGGATTGTCTTAGATTAGAGATATTTTGTTGGTCACGTTCCCTTTTTCTGTTGATGTAGTGACTGGTCGGGATGGCTCCTCTCTAAATATGGCCATTGTACAATTCAGTAACAAATGGTATAGTTTTTTTTTTTTTTTTTTTAACTCTAGCTTTAAAATAATGCATCGATCTTGTTCTAGGGACGACACGTCATAAATGCAAAGAAGTAGAAACGCAAAACAACTAGAATTATAAATTCATCAACCGTTCATCATATGCCAGTGTTACCTACATACACCTCTGTTACCAATCGCAATATGATGTTTTGAATGTAGTAATAAGGCCCACACAATTCACGATAAGTTTTATTTTGTTACTAAAATTTATTTATAAAACGTCAGGTCACTTAATTAATAAAAAAGATTTTGAGTAAAAAATTTTTTTTTTGATCGAAGACTTGTTACACAACAAAAAGTAATTTTTTTTATTTCTATAAATTGGATATTTACTTTCCAAGTTTATAATTTAAAATCTCTAGAATGTAAATCTAATTTCCTAATTATTGGGGTATCTTTTAAGTGATTCTGAATAAAAATTTTACTACCCGTCACCAGCAGAAGCACAAATCTTGTTCAAGATTTTTTCCGCTTTAAACGATGCTTAGAAATATCTATTCTAATCTTTCAAGATTGTAGCCAATTTTTCGAGGGCAACTCAAGTTGCCAGTCTATAACATTTTAAATAATAATAATAATAAGAATAATAATAATAAACTTCTGGGAGAGAAAAGAAAAAACTTACCAACCTAATACAGCAATAAAAGCAATGTGTCACCAAGAAAATACACTGAGAAGACTCGGGGTGGTAGGAGTCTAGACAACTAAAAAATCAACATTATGCATTAAAAAAAGAGAGAGAATTACCCCCTCAATGTTTGGCTCATGCCTCGTGGCCCATTGAACCTCATAAGAAACCAAAATAAAAAGCATAACTTCATGGAAATATAGGCTAATGACCTCCACAGAGGGAAAGGAAAATATAAAAGTAACGCTAGGAATAATAAAAGCTTTACAAAGACTTTTTTAATTGATGTATCAAATTGCAAGACCAAATATATGTCTTATTAGATGGTGTAGCCTACATACAAAATAAAAAATTATTAGACCACATCAAATTTAGTATAAAAATATTAGTACCCTCTTCGTCGGAATAAAATCTAAAAATAAGTCTCAAACCCACGAAAAAAAAAATTAAGTAAAATAAGTCAATTCAATTTCTCTTGGTTAGAATCTAACGTGCTATGAAGAGATTCGTATTCTTAACGTCGAGATCCCAACTAAATATTCCTGAGTTAATGAAATGCTTGGACAAAAACCAGTAGTTTTTTCCGAAAATCCATTCTCCACAATTAGTTTGGATTTTCCTGGGGGTTACATTATTATTATTATTATTATTATTATTATTATTATTATGAGGGTATTGCGGAAAATTGATCAGAACAGCGAGAAAAAAAAAATGCACTATAATTAGTTACAAAGATAATACATTTTGATTGGTTAGGAAAAATGTAGTTAATAGCTAGCTGGCCGCCTTCCCTGCCTCCTAACTTTTCTCTTTTTCCTTTTTTCGAATCATGGAAGAGTTATAAATACTGAAAAAATGCAACTCATTCCATAGATAATTCACTTCATCAGTCACACGGATTTGCAAAATCTTTGTCTTCAGCACAAAATCACTATTATTTGATAGTTGAAACCTGGATCCGATTTAATCGTGATCCTCGTCTAGTGTTGAATTATCATGTTGTGATGTTATACATGTTCCTGTAACATAAATTATATATTTATTAGGCCTTTAACTATTTAACGAGAATAATTCTCCCCATTTTCAATTTCTATAAGAGCAACACTACGAGCAGTAATGCTTGTTGAGCAATACGGCAAATACAACGAAATAACAAAATAAATTTCCTCCACTCAACTTCATTTATTTATAAAATTAAATAAAATATAATTAATTTATATATTTTATTACTTTCATCTCACTTCTTAAATATGACAACTTACCTATATTCTACCATAAACTCCATCTCCCTTTCATAATGCCAATCCAATACCTTAAAAATAAATATGTGAATTTATAATCATTAAAATTTCTTCCCAAAAACAATATAAACTATATTCTACATCACCGTCGTTCTGGTGCTCATGATTAGTACAACATACGGTGAATTTAAATCATGGGTGCCATAGTAATGACATCTATTATTATCTTAATTAACGATCCATTCTTGCACGGCGGAGGCTAACAGGTGTTGCCCATGCCCTCCCACAGTCTTACCTATCTGGTAAAAAAACAGATATGAAACGACCCTCCTGAAGCCTTTCAGAAATCTGGCAAGTCGATCGACATTATGTATTTCTATGCTCAACTCATACAATCCGATGTGGAGGCACGATGCAATCGTATTGCTACTGAATTTTAACTGAAAACGGTCCATAAAACCAAAATGAAAAGACGCATGCCATTGGATAGCACGACCATGCAGTACGGTCATCTAATCCCAAATGGTTTGCGGATTGATATGGACACCGTGCTACATTGCTCGAACAAAAAACCGTACCCATTTTCATTTTTCAATCACCAGAGCTTTTGACCTCTTTATTTTTTGTTACAGTTGTCCCCGACTGGACTTCCGTCACACATCTGGACTTTTGTTAAAGTCACTCTGCCTCTGTACCTTAGAATTACCATGAATTATTCAAATTTGTGATTCTTTTCTTCTATGGAATTTATTCCTTTTATTTGTTTTTTCTTTTAAGAGCTCACTCTCTGCAATTCTGACTTGGCAATAGTACCCAAGTGTACTTCATCAGGACCGTCCGCGATTCTCAATGTTCTCGCTGCGGCCCAAAGATGAGCTAAAACAGTGTCAGATGACAAGCCAGCCCCACCATGCACTTGCATTGCCATGTCAAGGACCATAAGCGCCATGTCTGGGGCTGCTACCTGCTCTGCATGACAGATATGAAACCGCATTTTTAGTTTGCTGACCAGGATGTTCGAGAATACAGAGAACTCAAAAGGCATGCTGCGCCTTAAATTAGCAAGGGACGAGCCTGTCTCTGCCACCCAAAAAATATATATATCATTTGATGTTTCTTTTATGTCATAGCTGTTCTCATTTTTTGGGTTCATTACCAGGTGATTTGTTCGTTGATGGCAAGGTCATTCATAGGCCTCAATATTGGTTTAATGTGAGGCCACAAACTAGGAACAGGGCTGAACCAAGATATGACAGGCGGCGTGAAACGATGCAGGTGGAAAGGAGACATCCAATGCGATCACAAGGGTAGGGCAAAGGTCAAGGGCAACCCGGGCAGCAACAACCATCTATGAATAGCCAGAACTCAGCACAGGGTGGAGGGCAAGACTTCTCCATCAATCAAAGGCAGTTTAACCAGAACAATTCCTGAAAGTTCACTGTATGATTCCGAAGCATTTGGATTGACTTTATAGAGCCACTATAAGTTTTTCAAAGCCTTATAAAACATGGAACATGCAGTCAAAGTTTATGCCGTTCTGCATTTTTTATGGATAATGACTGGGTTCTTGTACATTGCGTTTGGAACGGTAAAGTCGTCCAAATTTTCTGGCTGCTTTTATATGAGGATGGAATGTGATCCAAGGCTAAATCTTGTGAAACATTTTGCAAGACTAGAGACTATGACTAGAAGTGTGGTTTTTGGGATTGTCCCCGCCAGAATCTGTGAATTTGGCGTTTGATATAGATCACGACTCTTCATTTTGTTGATTTCTAGTTTGAGATAAATGTTTCCTAATCAAAACCAGTTGCCCCTACTTTACCTTTCATGGTTTGTTCTTCTGTCACCTTCTTCACCTCTCTTGGTATCCCATGTTTTGCTGTACATTTGCCAATGATGAGACTGGCGAAAAATCTAAAGCTTTATCCTGACGAGAACCATTTGAAGTTCTTATGCAGAGCCTTTGCATCACTGTTTCCTGAAACTGGTGGTCTCGACCGTACTTTTGATTAAGCTTTGGAACACATGACAGTCATCAGTCATTTTTAGAATTATATAAAATTAATCGTACATTTAACTTCACTGAATATTCTAACAATAATTCAAACTCATAACTTTCATATTAATAATGAATGTTCTAAAGAACAGACTAAAACAGATGCAATTTATCATATGTTATAGGGGTATATAGTTGCACTTCGCTTTATTTTGGTAGCACGTTGGACATGCACACACGCGGATTGCTCTAGTTTCATGGATCAAGCTAGATGGGAAAGACCTAAGCTCACCTTTTGGTTAAATGAGCATAATGGCAGCTTGCTATGGGACTTGCGTGTTTCATAGGTCCCGTGTGTTTGAATAACAAAAGCGAGTAATCCATTTTAGTGGCAGACAGCAGAATGCATTTATTATGATTTGGGAATTTGCCATAAGTAGGTCTGAGTCTTACAAGGGATTAACATCATTATCGCAACCACAGCAATCAAATTTTAATTCCATCTTTAATTAGGGTTAATTATATCAATTAATTTCATCATTCCATTCCTACCAAAGTAGTTGTTTAATCCTTTATCAAATTAAGGAACAAATTAAGCTGAATTTTTACATCTTTTGTTAATCTTCTTGTATTGGAAAAAAAATAATAATTTTCTTAAACTCGACCATGTAAAAATTCCGATGTAACAAAAAAAAAACTTGCAATTTATTGGATTATTATTGATGCAATGGTCTTAACTCTTAATTGTTATCTTTTTATAGTTGAACCAGTATGTGAACGTGAAGAAGATAATCATCATTTAAAGAAAGAAAGAAAAAAAAAACAGGTAGATATTGATTGTATATATCAACGCTATACATAGAATATGATCGTATAAAAAATATAGCAAACAATTAAGTAGAATATGTAACAATTATTATACAGTAGCTAATTAATAGTAATTGCTCATTATTTAATAATTATTGTTTCATTTATATTGATTGATAATTATTATATATTTTAATTATAAATTTTATATTTTGAACCCAAAAAAAAAAAAAAAAAGTTTTGCAGGTGAGGCTCAAGGGTCCCGACTGAGTCGCATCCATCCTACCCTAGAAAAAATATTGGATGACAGGCAAGAAGATTCAGGACCTAAAAGCTCCCTTCCTCTGTCATCTGTCAAACATCTAAATTTCAGACTCCACCTCCAATTAACATTGTTGCCTCTTTCATCAGTTAGGCCAGCAGCGGACACGCCCAAACCAACCAAAGCTGACGACCTCTTTTGTCTACCCGTCCAACATCTAAATTGCCGTCAGCACCGAAATATCAACATTGCTCTGTGCCGATCTTGAATTGAAAATCACCAGGTACGTTCTTGATTATACCCAGATCCCATTCTCCTCTCCTTCGATCCCCGTAGATTTCTTCTTGGGTTTTGTGAAAAGACAAAAGATGAACTCGAATTACGGGAAAGGGTCATCTGGGTCGTTGAACAACTTTGATTTTGATCTCGGGATCGGATCGGGTCGACCCAAGTCCCTCAATGGGCAGAAGAAGACCCAAACCTCCTCTGGATATTCATCGTATTCGTCTTCGACAACTGCGACTACGACGCAGCCAAAGCCCGCTTGGCAACCCAACAAACCTTCCTGGACTCACCAACCCGCGCCCACTGGTTTGAACGGATCCCCTTCCTTGGTGGGTGATATTTTTGGGAAGACCTGGAATTCAACGGGTTCCGGATCGGGGATTGGGATTGTTGAAAATAACCCGAATTTGTTTGGGGATTTGGTGAACTCTGCTTTGGGGCAGGGAAATAAGGGTAACGGCAATGTTCCTTTGAAATATGCTACACCCACATCGAATAAAAGTCCGTATTCCATGGGGAATTTGGCTGATTCTTTGCCAAAAACAGGTAACTCGGCTAAAACCAGTGGAAATTCGGGATCTAATGATAGTTTTGGAAGTTTTTCTGCTGGATACAGTAAAAATAGCAGTAATGTTAAAGCTAGTATGAATAGCAAGGCTGCAAATTTGGGAGGCCCTTCAATGAAAGGTATGACTCGTGGAATAGCAAGTGGAAATGGGGACCCTTTTGATTCTTTGGTTGATTTTGGATCCAAACAACAATCAGGTAGTCTTAATTCTGCCAGTAAAGATCAGAAAGTCAATGCTGATGATGATGGATTTGGAGATTTTCAAAATGCTTTTAGAACAAGTACAACGGCATTTTCATCAGGTGGCTTTAGTGCAAACAATAGCAGTAATTTTGCTGGAACAAACATAGGTTCAACGCCAAATTTGGATGATTTTGGGATGAAGCAGCCTTCTGTACAAAACTCTGGCGGTGATCCACTTGACATGTTCTCTTCCTTTTTGTCTGGGGGTGCTACAATACCGTCTGGAGGAACAGGTGGACAGCAATTTGCAGAAGTTGATGATTGGGGATTGGGCTCAGAATTTGGAGGAAGTGGGAACGATGCAGGTGGTGCCACTACTGAACTTGACGGGCTTCCTCCTCCTCCTGCAGGCATCACAGCTTCTGCAGCTAAGAACAAGGGTATGGATCATCAAAAGCAGGGCCAATATGCTGATGCTATCAAGTGGTTTTCTTGGGCCATTGTACTTAATGAGAAAACAGGTGACGAGGCTTCCACCATGGAGGTTTTGTCATCTAGAGCTTCTTGCTATAAAGAAGTTGGAGAGTATAAGAAGGCAGTGGCTGACTGTTCCAAGGTATTATCTTCTCTTTGATTCTTGCGTAATGAAATCTAGCAGTGCTAATGAATTTGAAAATTTCAGTAAAACATTATCTTCAATGTTGTGCATGGACTTTGATGAATTGAGGTGATTCTTCTTTCATGTGATTTGCACTTTAAACAATAGGCTTTGAACGGAAGATCAGTAGTTGATGTTTATGAATTAGTTGTTGCCATTTTTGCCCACAGGTTGCCATGGGTAGTTACTTAATTGCATGGTCTATTGCAAATTTTAATAATAACTGAAGTATACCCATGCAAAAGACCTATTCCACTTATCCAAAGGATAATGAAACAAGTCCTGTGAAATAATTAATTAATCATTTCCCATTCAAAAGTTGTCAGTGTGCTTGATACTGCAAGTTGCCATGTTGGCAATACAATCTGCCATGACTTATCATCTTGCATGAGGATGTTGGTTCTGAACTTCTTCTTGTGAATTGCATAATTACATTTCTTGGTCTCCTTGGCCAGAGCGAAAGTTACTCAGTCCTTTTTGCATCGTGCACAGGTGCTTGAACATGATAAAGCAAATGTATCTGTCCTTGTACAACGTGCGCTTCTGTATGAAAGCATGGAGAAGTACAAGCTTGGGGCAGAAGATCTGCGAAATGTCCTGAAGGTTGATCCTGTTAACAGAATTGCAAGGAGTACCATTCACCGCATGACTCAAATGGCCAACTAGAGAGGTTCCAAAATGTTATATTTGTACCTTAGTTTCTTCAATTGTGTTCATAGCACTTCATATCTTCCACCCTCCCCCACAGAAGCCATGGGGAATTTTATAATTGTACTTCAATTGATTATTGCTTCTTGCATGCATGATGTGTTGAGTTCCTTTTTTCTCAATTGTTACTGGAAGTATCTGTATTTGATGCTTGAAAAAAGCTTTGGAATTTTGCAATTACATTGCAGTTTGCATTTTTCTTTGGGAAAAATATAAGATGTATGTGATCAGTTCTGCTTTCTGTTCGCCTGTTGAACACTACCTTGATACCCTGCAAGTTGTCAAGTTCATTTCACATTGTGGATTAAAGACATTACTTGGGATCTTCCCTATTGATATACTCTGGATGGTTTGTGCGAGTGTTTCCCTCCTTGTTTTAATCCTTGTCATGCAGGTCTAAAATTGTATTCCGAGCTGAGATCAGCTGCCATTGCATGGCTCTGGCTTATTAGAAGAGTTATAGCCATTGGATAATCGTGCTTTCATCTTTGCAGTAACGAGCAAACAACATAGCCCTAAAAAGTTGCATGAATCAATCCCCATTATACAGCTATGATGTTTGATGCTAGGAAGATTGAAATTCCCAACTGAGGGAATGGAGGGTTCTTTTCTCGGTTTTTAAGCCTTTATTCAGCCACCTCAACATTACTTCTTGCACAAGTTGCAGATTTCAATGGAGAGTGGAGAGTGGAGAGGCTAACAAAAAGTAAATGATCCCGTGCACCAGACGTGCAAACGTGCCCCAGCCGTGGGACTTGAAGACCTTGTAGTGACGGTGGATTCAATGATGTTATGGTATTGGGAAGTTATTAACCAATCCAAATGATCGTGCAGGCATTCATTTGTCTGTTTACGTACTAGGTGGATACATCATTCTTGCACTCACTCTTTTGGAGCTTGATCAAAATATTTGCGAGGAAACTTGAAGGAAATGGGTGATCGGAGATGAGGGGCCCTGGAAGCAAAATTGATACGGGGCAATTGGGAAACTGGTGCTTGGCTGCTTGCGGACGTACGTGTAGTTTGCGGTACAATGAATCGGTACTTGTTGGCTACAAGCGAGGGTTGTGATGTGAATCATGACGTGGGAAATTTATGGTGAATAATTATAAGCATAATTAATAAAACTGTTTGGTTTTGCCAAAAATAAGAAGAGAAGCTCTTATATGATCTAATGCAAATTCTGTCCTAATCTCATTTGGGAGTGGCGCCAATACTTTGAGAATCAAATTTACTCAAGGAAACACCTTTTTGATGCAGTGATGGACGGTGCAGTCTTATGGATATACGTGGCAGGGTGCCAGGGCTGCATTGGCGCGCCCCACGTTTTCGATGGGAGGGATGGGAGTGGTTCAGTGAGACCGGCTTTGCCCCGACAGTTGACACTGTACGAGACATCGACTTGCTCAGATTAATGCCAACTGCAGTTAGGTATTCAGGGGTTGTCAATTGTTTATTTGTAATTTCCTTGTTAAGCATGATCCTCAGCTGAAGGACGAAGACACATGTATACTCTGAAAAATAACATATGCAATTAACAATGATAATAAAATAATGCAAGATCCAAAGACTAAAACATGTATAATCAACAACAATGATAATAAATTGTGTACGCTGTCTCGGAGACACTTCAAACTGATGTCATCCATACAAGTTTTTTTTGAACGGTGATTTAGATCGACAAACAGATAAAATCCCTTGCGCTCGCTTATAGGTCAAGATGGCTTACGCGATGAACTAGGCCCACACCTCGCAAGCACATGAACTAGGCAGAAACGAAAAGCTACACTCCTTCAGCTGTTTCCTAAAAGCCTGCTTCAAACCAGACCTTTATATTTGATGCAATGTTATCCTTCAGGAACTGGCCAGTTATTTTCTTAATACGGGTTTGTTCGTGGCTCTCAAGTGGATGGAACGCAGTCTTTGGACCAATTATGTACCCAAAGCGTTACAGGTGATTACTTTCTTTCTTTAAAAGTCTAACCTGTTAAGATGTACAGTACAACGGTCTCTATCTTACGTGAGATTCCATCATTTTTTTTTCTACCTAATTCAACGTCTTCTTATCCTCTTCACGGATCTTCTCATCTTCTTCACGGACTAAGCCCCTTGTTTACTCTCTTGCTTAGTGGGCTTAACAGCAAATATCAAATTTGGATCGGAGCATTTTTGATACCACTTTTTTATTACGAGAAAATTACTTTCTCTTCAATATGTAAAATGTTAAATATACAGTACTTACACGTATAAAGTCTAATATCTCTCCTTCCTATCCAACGTGAAATTACAGTCACGCCAAGGCGTTCAAGGAGCGAAGGGGACTGAACTTCTGGATAAGCCCAATTGCCAACGCTTACGACAAAAACATAATGCTTTTGTCCGCATCGGCAACAATAATTGCTTGAAAGTTAGATAAACCTCCATTTGTTAGTCGGGAACAATCATGATTTCATTCTCTCGTGTGCCTCTGGTGCATTATGTTCCTTCTCTCTCGGTTTTCCTTTTTAACTAAATCATCTTTTCCTGAGACGATTCGTGATAAAAATCGACGATGATCCCAAAGAAAAAATAAAAATAAAAAAATTGTTAGGACGTCGAGATTTGAATTACATAGAATTATAAAGTATTTTCTAATTTTTACAGTATGTTCGCATGTTCCTTCCTGCGGTGAACTTCCCACTTTTCAAACTTTAATTGTTTTTTATTACTGGGAAATAATAACATCATATATATATATATATATATACATATGGGCGAACAGAATAAAACGAGACAGAAAGTAGATAGGCGTGACGTTTGGGACTTTTTTATATATATATATAGATTGAATTTTTTAGGTTTCTCACTGAAATATTCTTAATGAACAATAAAAATAATAAAATGTGAAATAAGCTTATGAAAAGATAAATTTTATTTTTGTTGCACATTATTTTATATTGATTGTATATTTTATTATTTTATTAGACATCAGGTATTTTTAAGTGAAAATTTTGAATTTTTTTAAAAATAATATTTTTTTAAGAGATAGGATCCACTTATTACCTCATTTTGATCTCCATTTATCTTTTTTTTTTTTTTAATTGTCCATGTAATGATTCTCCACATATATATATATATTGGGGCTTGGGGCCTGAAGTTTGAGTATAGTGCTAATATTTTAAAGCCTAATTCATCCCCTATGCACCGTTGAAATTGGTCCTACAGGATCAACGCACCAAGCTATTATCAAACTTAAATTTCACAAAATCGAAAGTTGATATTATTTTATTTATTTAATAGTCCCTCCCATTAGTAGAAGAAAAAGAAAGTTATAATGACACCTTTTTGGCTTGGATTGCAATTTCATCTTTTCGGATTACATTAGCCACAAGCGCTCACAAGTTTGCTCCCCAAATTAAAGACGGCCACGTCATTACTTGTTGAGTCACGCATCCCGATGTGGTCCCCGCCGTCTAATCATGCAGACCCACGTCTCTCTCTCCTGACCTCTCCGGGCTTTCGCAAACTGATTCACCCTCCACCCTCCGATCATTTGCCCAAAAGCAAACGAACGTGACCCGCAGATAGGTGTCGTGGTTGCTTCTCTGCACACGGGCCGTTTTGCTGCAACCGTCTCTATCTATAAAGCACTGGACATCCAATGTAGAAGCCTTTTAATCTGTCTCCTTTATTTTTACCTGCCACCATCCCCGGTCCTCTCTCTCTCTCTCTCTCTCCGACTCTCTCTGTTTCTGGAAGAGCAGTGAAAAATGTGTGGAGGTGCAATAATTTCCAATTTATTGCCGCTGCAGAGGAAATTGACGGCAGAGAATCTCTGGGCTGAACTTGACACCGTCTCTGATCTTCTGGGCTTCGACTACCCCATTACTACAGGTAACGACGTCCTGTCCACAAACCATTCCGATCTCAAGTTTCCTCTTGATCAAAGTCCCAATCAACTCAGCCGAGGAGGTGACGCTTTCTTTTATTTTACTCTTTTTTGTCAAGATATTAATTCCTGTCTTTGCTTGGCGCTAATGGGTGGTTCCTCGTATGCATTTCTGGGTTGGTTGTGGGCTGTGTGGCTATAAATTCTCCGACTTTTTGAAAAAGCTAGTGGCCTTCTCTTCTCAACTATTCTGCAATCTAAAATTTCCCATTTTATTAAAATTTCCATTGGCAGCCCAAATAGCATTTGCCTTTAACCAAAGTTGTCGATAGCACTAAAAAAAAAAAAAAGGTGTCACCCTTAAAGATCTAAGTTTTGGATTGTTTGATCTCTATTGATTTAAGTTGTGTGTGTGTTATTTGGCAAGATGTGTACACATCTATGTGCGTTTGATTCTTCTATTTGATTGCAGCCAAGAGTGGGAAGGCTGAGAAGCAGAGACCGGCCACAGAGAAGGAAGGAAAGAAGACTCAGAGGACTCGAAAGAACTTGTACAGAGGAATAAGGCAAAGGCCGTGGGGCAAATGGGCGGCTGAGATCAGAGACCCGTACAAAGGCGTCCGAGTCTGGCTTGGCACTTACAACACAGCCGAGGAAGCTGCCCGTGCCTACGACGAAGCTGCTAGAAGCATCCGTGGCGACAAGGCCAAGCTCAACTTTCCTTTTCCTCCCCAGCGAACGCCGCCAAAAATTCAGGCTGCAGCACTGGCGCCGCCACCGCCAACCAAGAGGCGCCGCGTATCAGCTGCTGCGGACGCGGCTCCAACAAGCTTCACACCCACTGCGTCACCCTGTACCGCTTACGGCGAGTACGAGCTGAAGGATCAAATTTCAAGCTTAGAGTCATTTTTAGGCTTGGAGCCTGAGCAAATGGCGGATCAGCCGCGTGGAGGCGTTGGCGACGGCGGCGGTTTGTCCGATCTGGTGGACCTCTGGGTGCTGGACGGCCTCGTTACCGGCCATCAGCAACAGGGCCAGCTAGCTTCTTAATTGAATGCATAACCATACAACTCTTAAGCAAACAATAAACCAATCCAGTGCGCTTTCTAAGTTTTTCTAAATCGGTATTATGCGTCCTTTATTAATTAATGTTTTTATGTATAAGTTTTGTACTCCTTTGATCATAAATGTTTTGCTTTGTTGCTGATGTATAAGACGGTTTGAATTTAATGCTCTGGATAACATATTAGGTAGGTTTTCTATATATATAATATAATTGTAGAATCACAAATGAGAACATATGTTTTCAATGAAGAAATATAAAACAATTAGTGGTAAATTTATATGAAATTTTATAATTAAATTTTAATTTTTTATATTTTTATTTAAATTTACATATTTTAAATTAATTTTTTAAATAAAAATTAATTAAAATATTATAAGTTATCCGTTGATCAAATAAATATTATTAATCGATTGATTATTTTATATTCAAAAATAATTGATTTAAAAAAAATAAATGATATACAATTTAAATAAAAATAAAAAATTATAAATTTTGGTTATAAATATTTATTTATTTATTTGTGCATTTTCCCCCACCAGAAGCTCTGTGCAGGAAGAAGTGCCATGTGGTAAGCCTCTGGCTATAGGCGTCACTTCTTTGTTGTCAGCGGTCTATTCGAACATTGTACCGTGCGCTGTCGGTTCATGCACGTACTACATCGTCTATCTAATTCTGTTCTTGCTCTATTTCAAACAAATGGATTATGCTTTAGAATGACAACGGAACGGAGCGGAGGTGTAAAACGTCAATCTTAATTTCTGTTTTAATCTTATAATTAATTCATATTTTCTTCTTTATCTTCAACGAAGAGGGGTTTAAAAACTCATTCCTTACCTCATCCCCATCGTCTTATTTAAAAATAATAAGTCAAAGGCAGATATAGAGACTAAATTTTAAATATATATATATATATATATTTATTTATTTTTTTTTTTTTTTTTTCTTGAGACAAAAAATTATTCACAGAAAATATGAGAGGAACCTAAAAAGTTAAAGGTTGGGGTCGAGATTCCAATTTTTGGCTTTTTTTGTTGTTTTTTTATTTTGACCTTATCTCCGTCGAGGCAAGGCGGAACGGGTCCCTGGCCTAATTATGCTCTCCTACATTTGCTCCCTGACGTCGGTTCATGCATGTAGTAAATTATTCTGGGTTCATTCATGCTCTCTTATGCCGGCTCAAAATTTCATCAAAGTTGAAATGTTTATTATATTTATCTATTTATTTTAATAAATTTATTGTTTTAAATTATATATTTATTTTCATTTTAATTAAATTTCTCCTTTTTTTGTTTTTTACATATAAAAATAAATTAATTTGACTATTTTTTAAAGTGAATTAAATTAAAAAAATTTTAATGTTTACACGCATGGTCTAAATGTCAATCATTAGAACAAGGCAAGGTCCTTAATTGTAGGCGTTAATTAAACAAAGAAAAGGAACAAGATGCTCTGAGTATCAGTTTGGCTGCCTAGATATCTTCCGCTAACCAACCAAAAATCTATTTCAACCGTTGATTAACCTTCATTACTTTGGGGCGATCAACTAACCATTTTTTCATGCGTATGGTCAAAAAGCATTCCTTGGTTATTCCCCGGTTTTTGTTTCCAAATTTCCAGAAACCCGCAGGAGAAGAAATTCATAAACATTTCACCGGCTTGTAAACAAAAAGGCCAAAAAAAAAAAAAAAAAAGAACAACATTCACCGTCCTTGTCAGAACACGTGGGCTTACTGTTTAATTATTCGGTAAAGTTACGCGGAGGTCAATTTCTATTGGTAATGGGCCACAAGAAGCCAATTTTGAAACGTTTAACAAGGTTTGACTAGTTTGAGTAATGGAGCGATACAAAGATTTGACTAAAGAGGATTGAACAGTAAACATTTCGTCATTGACCGAGATTAACGTAGGCATCCTCGCTCCCCGTGGCACATGTTCCACCACACACGAGAAAATTTAGTACGTGTTACGGACCAAACTCACCAGGAAAATTTTCACCTAAACACGTAGAAGGAAGGAGAGAACCATTGACTGCTGGAATATAGGGTTTGAAAGAAAAGCCTGCGAATGTTTATTTTGTCAAGGCGAGAACGTGAACGAGGCTACGACAGAAAATGGGACATTAAGCCGCAATGAATTTCTTAGGTACGTGCCAGGATAGTTAATAATACTGTTCATACACGACAACTACCGTGTTGATATTTGTTCGAATACGTCGGCATCGTACTGCTGCCTTTTATATCCATGACTTCGGCTTCCCTTACGGCTGAATGCTTGGCCTCTTTTTTTTTTTTTTTGGTTGTGTTGTGTGTGTGGTTTGAGAATCATGAACTTGGCAAAATTGTTTTTCCTTCCGGATTGGTAAGGCAGATTACAATTTTTTGTTTTTTTTTTTTTTTCATGTGAGCTCACTCGGTTTATTCCGTGGCCACAATTATTGGCACTCAAATTGCGCACGAAGATTGTCTGTGATCTGCTGCAAGAACCTCGTGATTTGGAGTAGGGCCTTGGAAATGGACACTTGCTATTAATTAGATGCAGGCTTCTCCATTATTGGACCTACATGCAATGTTTTTAGACTAAATTCATGCACTTCTTTAGGTTTTCAAATTAATGAACGCATGGGATTAATTCAGGCGTCTCTCTCACTTACTCTTCTTAGATGTTATTATTATTATTTTTTTATTTTTTGACAAATTATAAATAGCCCTAGCAAAATAAAGATTAGATATCGGTGATCAAAATTATAATTTGAAATCATCATCGAAATGCTTACACTATGATTAATATAGAAAAAAAAAACGTATTAAATTACCGAGTAAACTATCCCTCGCATATTAACTCGGTTCAATTCAAATAAACAAAAAGGGAAACATTTAAATACGTCAGACCTCAAACCGTACTCCAACAGTTCCTTCAGGCGGGTTTTTTGTCCAGAGACGGTCCAACACCAAAACTAACGGAAGCCCAAAACGGGGGAAACGTGAGAGTGACCCTGACTCGAGTTCACCATCCGACCCAATCACCTAAAAGAGGACCAACCAATGCATGCAGGCTAAGCCAGTCAAAACCCAACCCCAACTAGGCTAGCCCCATTTGGCATTAGCTCCACACGAACGTACATATTTGCAAAAACCCTCTCGGCCGCCGCTCGCACGGTAGTAGCACCGGGCGACCCAGAGAGAGAGAGAGAGATGGTGTCGCTGAAGCTACAGAAGCGGCTTGCAGCTAGCGTGATCATGTGCGGGAAAGGCAAGGTCTGGCTTGATCCGAATGAGGTCAACGAAATCTCCATGGCTAACTCCAGTACGTTCCCCTTCCCCTCCCATTTTCCTGTCCTTTTTATTTTATATATATATTTTTTTTCATTTTCTAGCCCATTGCACTGGAAATAGAGAATCTCGGTTGGATGGGCATAAGATCCAGATACACTTGAAATGAGTAGATGGTTATGGTTTGATCCAAAGGTACTTTTGAATTTGGGTGTATTGGTAGTTATAAGTGGAAGAAAATTCAAGAAATCTTAAAATTACAAGTCTGTACGTTTAATTGGGAATGATTTGACTGAGTCGTATTTATTAAAAAAAAAAAATCGTTATTCAAATAGCATGCAAATGGAATTATAGAAACTTGTTTAAACTGTAATTTTGCTTTGTTTGTGCGTTAACTTCGTGAGTTTTGACACTTGATAGTGTGCTGCCCGTGAAATGGAGTGGTAGTGCAATAACCGAGGTGTGGGAAAATGTATATCGTTGTTTTTGTACTGCTGCATTGAAGTAGTAGATACGTGTCTCGCTTAAATGGCTTTCTATTCTATCTGGCCAACTAAGCTATTGGAAGTAGTTTGATTATTGCTGAGTTAATTTATAGTGCGACAATTGGATCACTGGTAGAAATAGGTGTATTGTAAATTCATACTTCTCTGTTGACACTGTGGATGTGTTTCTGGTCGAGATGTGTCTCTCTTTTATATGTATCAACCCAACCTGTTGGAACTAATTTGATGATTGTTGCTTCTCTATACCATGAATCCTTGTGGTTATTTATTATGGCTTCTGTGTGCTGGACAAAACATTAGGAAGCTGGTGAAAGATGGCTTCATTATCAGCAAACCAACAAAGATTCACTCACGCTCTTGTGCACACAGAATGAAAGAGGCTAAGAGAAAGGGTCGCCATTCTGGATATGGTACGGTGTATTGTGAAAATATTGGGGTCTTTTTGCGGTGGTTGCAAGTCTTAATTGTTTTGTGTGCTGTGCTCCAGCAAGCCAGGTTTTGGAAACTTATTAATGATCATGATGAAGAGTATACTCTGTGTCGGTTAACCTTTCAGGTAAGTGCAAGGGTACCTGAGAGGCTAGGCTGCCGACCAAGGTCCTTTGGATGAGGAGAATGCATGTCCTGAGGCACCTGCTGCGTAAGTATATTGAAGCCAAAAGAAATTGACAAGCACATGTACCATGGCATGTACATGAAGGTGAAAGGTAATGTCTTCAAGAACAATCGTGTGCTGATGGAAAGCATCCACAAGTCAAAGGCTGAAAAGGCAAGAGAAAAGAATTTGTCTGACCAATTTATGGCTAAGCGTGCAAAGAACAAGGCAAGCAGGGAGAGAAAATTGTTGAGAAGAGAGGAGTGATTGGCACAGGTGAGCTGAAGCTTCCATGGATAAATAATTTTTGAGTAATGGTGATGCCAAAACTTTCTCGTAGTCATTTGATTTTATCTTTCAATAATCCCCTCGATTTATTAGCTGAGTTCAGGCTTTAGCTAAAGCAGGCGTGGATGTTTCTACTCATGTTACACTTTTAAAGAAGCCACCGATTTAGGTATTAACTTAGCATTTTGGGTATCTAAACTACGTTGATGTTTTATATTTTTGGCCTCTTGATATTACAGGGACCCGGAGAGAAGGCACAACCAGCACCAGCACCTCGGCAGATCGAGTAAGATAGTGGGATTGTAGTTTCTTAACCATTTTGGTTTTTGTAACGCTTGTGGCTTAACATTCTCTCGGTATGCAGGGGAGCAAAGAAAGCCAGGAAATGACTTTTCAGACCGTCCGTACAGCGTTGAAGGTCAATAGCTCAGTCAAGTTGTTGTCTTCAAATTTTCTCGGTCTTGGTTTTTTTTTTTTTTTTTCTCTCCTAAAGTTGCTACGCAATCTTCCCGTGGTAAAATTTCATTAATAAAGCGTGGAATTATGCAGCTTTGCTCCACGCTTTATTAGCAGTGGCTTCGATCCTTATATTTTGAAGGCACTTTCCTTTAATGACGTGCATTTATCAAATTGCGGTGTCACGTGCGTTTTGGTTTGTCGAAATTTGCTATTTGAAATTCCAACTTAGTTCAAGAATTTTGCTCTTGAACTATTAAAATTTTAAAGTGTAATAATGTGTGATTATTCATTAATGTAATTAGAGACATAATTACTATTTCTTTTTGAGAAACGAGTATTTTCTACACTACTACAATTCTTGAGAAATTATGTAGTCCAGGCCACGGCCGAGCTAACGGCCGTGAAATAGCAAATTAGATTTACAAGCACACGTGCAATTCACGTGAGATCCTTCCATTTAGGTTTAGCTGACCAAAATACCCCAAAACAGTTAATCAAATACCACTCTTGCCACTTGTTCTCTTCTTGGTTGGGAATCTGATACGAGCGAGTTATATTACTTATGGCCGTCTCTCTTGCACTGCGGCTCCCATTCCTGCCCCACTCTCCTTCGTCCGCGCGGCCAAATTTCTCTCCGAACATCTTCTCTAAGCATCGCATCTCCCCGCTCATTTCATCTTCCGAATTCGGCAGCGGTCGCCGCCAGCGACCTTCTCCCATCATGTCTCAACCGTCACCCGCCGAGCTTCGCGACCAATCTGATTTCCGCAACTTACTCTCTCCCTCGGGCCTCATCTCCATCTGCGGCTTCGGCTCTCTCCTCTCCGGTACGTAAACTTCTTCCCATAATTATCCGTTCTAATTAAATAAATTTCTAATGCTGATGTGTGTGTTTGTGTGTTTGTATTGTGGCGATGATGACAACAACGATGGAGCAGAGAAAAGTGCGAGGAGTACGTTTCCGGATTTGGTAAACTTCAGAGTAGCAAGATTGAACGGATTCCGGCGGGTGTTCGCTCACGTGGCTCCTATTTTCTTCGAGCGCGGAATCGCCAAGTTTGAAACTAAGGTCTCTCTGTCCGATCGCTTTTACAACGGTCTAGTCTAGTTTAACTGCTAGGGATCTTAGCGTGTGGTTTCTTTTTTTTAATGTATATGCAGATAATTGTCTTAAATGAAAAAATAATAAAAAAAAATGTTGTTGCAGGAGATTTCAAGCTTGAGCGTGGAGCCTTGTGAAGGCGAAACTCTTATTGTCACGGTTTTCGATATTAAAGAATCAGAGGTGCAGTATAGAGATTAGATATTTGCTTCAATCTTGTTTTTTGTTGAGAAAAGAGGTGTGATTTGAAGACTGAATTTGATTGCTTTTATGGTGTTAGATTCCTGCTTTTATGGAGAGGGAGCATGAGTTTCGATTTCTAGTTGTAAGTTTCTAGTTTGCTTTCTATTTTTTGTTGTTGTTGTTGGTGGTGGTGGTGGCTGTAGCGGTGGTAGATTTTATTAATCACTTTCAATCAACACTTTGTTCTTTTCTTTTCTCTATTTCTCTTGCAGGTTGTGCCAGAGACACTTGATGGCAGTTCATTCGGTAGTTCAGCAGTATGTGGATAATAGTGTTCAATCATTTGCATATAATTCTTTTGTGTTCTTTTTTTTGATGGGATTTGATGGATTGCTGGTTTTGGGGATGGTGGGGACTGATGCAGGTACTTTGCACTCGCTACAGTGATGAGGAATTTTTCGAAATTAGATGCAAAGGTAATCTTCTTTGTCTTTTTTTGGGGAGACTCCATGGCCAACTTAGAGCATACTGATGGCATGTGGAAAATGTTTTGGGGTTTACTCCAGAGTCTTTGAGCTTTCAAGGGTGTTGAAAGGAGCTATAATTTATATCAAGATTTTATCAAATAACATTGAGTGTATCTGAACAGATGAATGATCAATAATTTGATTTTTATGTTTCAAGCTGTCTGCTGCATACATTCCTTTGGCTGAGCTGGTGTTGTAGTTTTCCATATCCTATCTTCTAAGTACTCTTTGATGGTTACTCCAAAAGACCCGGGAATAAAATGTCTGCTAGCTAATTTCATGCAGGAAGTAAGGAGATCTATTTTCAGCACTATGGAAGATATGATATTGATAAGATATGGAGAGATGATATCTTGCCTTGCCGTGCTTATCTTCGACACTGGTAAGTGGTATTTTGGAAATATTAATGCTGCATGCTCAGAATTATCTGTGTAGCTTATCTCAACAATGATACTGCATTGTCTTGCTTCTGGTCCGGAGTGCACAACTTATGGAGCAGGGGGCCTGAAGCTGGAAATATCAAACAACCATGTGAGGAAAGAACTGAATTCTGTACCATTTAGGCTACCTTTGTTACGAAATGGCTGCTGAATGAATGATAAAGTGAGGCTGATGCAAATTAGCGACAAATCTTAATGGGTGGATCTTTCCTGTGTGATTCTGAACTGAAAAATCAGTGTCTTCATGTGCTTATGTGAATTACAATACCCAAACTGTTGCTTATAAGCAAAGTACCCCGATTGAATGACTTTTTCATTACCCTTTTATTAACCGTGGGAGGTTCGTATGGCATCTGTGGCATCAGAATCCCTCTTCTACCCAGTACCCAAACGCTATTGGATTCCACGACTGACTTTTTGGTTTTCCTCTTACCTCTACTAAATAAGCTGGATAGCTCATCGTGCTAATACAAATGAAGCTTAATCCATCTTGTTTCACTGAAGGCATTTCTTCAATTGTCCTTTTAGTTATCTCGGTTACTGTACGAAATTGAAGGTGATAAATTGCCTTGCAGCGTGTTGGCAGCGAGAAATCTTGGTGATGCAGCTTATGACAACTTTTTGGATCACACATTCCTGGCAGACCGTGAAACAACTATCCGCAAATACCTAGAAACTACAGGTGCAGGCATAATGCAAGAAGAGCCCCCAGAGTCTCTCAAGAGCCGTTACGGTGGGTGACAAATTTATGCCAATCATATACCTTTTGGTTATGGCACTTTTAAGAGCGACTTTCCATTGGCCATGGATGTAACACAAGGATGTTACCTCCAAGTTTGGGCATTTGAAGGGCGCTTCGCTTAATGGTGGTGGGTGGATGAAAGTTTTGCATACGTGATTTCAAACTCAAACACAGTCGCATGTGAACTGTTACACCAATCTGGATTTGCTGTATATCTTGAAGATGAATAGTGGAAGATATTCTTATTTCTGTGTGGGTGAATGTTCATAGCCTCAAAAAGACCCAAAAAAAAAAAAAGAAGAAAGGAAAAAGGGAAAAAGAAAATTGGACACTGATGATGCAGAAATAAAAATGAAGTTATTAAGCATATTCAAATTTGTAATTGATTTAATGTATAAATCTATAATTCAATTTTATTTTAATAATTGTTTTATGGTAACTGTATTTGCTCTTTATATCCTATTCTGGAGATTTGAAAAAAGTATATCTAAAATAAATTTTATGTACTTCGTAAAGCATCTGGGTTAGTAATATTACCAGTGTTCACTTATTCACCAAAGAATGTATATGGCAGCTTGATGCGAACAAGACACAAGATTCGAAAACAAGTACCGTTTAAAAATTTTAGTTAACAAACAAATTGCGGAAAGAAACGCATGAAATAACTATGCTGGTCCTATGTTCATCCATCTTGTGCTTTCTTTTCCAACAGAAAAATAATCATCTTATCACTGGAGTCTCTACTGGTTGTTTTTACATTTTTAGGAAATCAAACTTCAGCTTGGGAAATGCAAGCAATCAAAAAAGAAATTTCATTTTTGAAAATGCATGAATCATAGTATAAAATTTTAAATCAATAAATTTCGTTTTTGTCTATAGTATTTATGATCATGTAAATGTAACGCCAAAAAGGGTCAACGGAAAGAAAGGACCCACGAAATAATTTCGGTTCCAACTGGTCATGGATCCTTTTCTTTCTTTTTTTTCGCGTAGTTCATACACACTAACAATGTGTCTGATCGTAACAATGAAAGCCTTTCCTCTTAATGAAATAAACACTAAGTTATATAATCATACTCTAATAAGAATCCCTTGCATCGAAATAAAATTTTCGCTTCTGAATTTACTGGAATTCCATCCTCCCATCTTTCGGCAACAAAATTTTTGAGGCCGAAGTTAACAAGATTTCGCCATAAAGTTTTTAAGTCGTATGCATCACTTTGAGCTTTACCATTGATGCCTCTTCAACTAACGCATCATTACATTGAAGGCCAAGCTATCAGCAAACTATAATTCGTCACGACAGAACCTCTTACTTCTCAATTCCTTCATTCCTTACTCATTCTTCTAGTATTATACAACCACAATCATTGTCATCATGTTTTTCGAGTTCGCTTATTAAAAATTCCATCATCTTTTTGTACATAGGCATATAGTGATCATTGATCATTGTTCTTGAAAGTCGGATCTTACTGTACAGCTCTCTAGGAGACTCGTATATGCCAACATGTTCTGTAGCATGCCCATTTGGATCCGAATTGGCAGCATCGGTCGAAGGTACAGAAACAATGTGCATGATCCTACCAGGTGGATAGAACTGATGGTTTTCTGCTACCTCTCTTGGAGAGAGAGGATTCTTAGCTTCTGCTGCATTAGCCAAAACATTCTCCTCTTCAGTAATTTCTTTCGCTGCAGCAGCTTCTTCCTCATGGGCCTGGATATCAATTATGGTCTCCTGCTTATGCAGTTCTTTCTCCAGTTCACGCCACAACTCACCTTCAGTAACTTCCATGGCAGGGGAAACGACACCCCCATCATCAGAGATAAGTGGCTCATCTTCTTCGGTGTCATCACACCCTGATCCACCACTTGATTTGCACTCTATTCTGTCGTCCAATGAGTCTTCTGGAAGGACATCACTCGTGAGATCTCCAGAATTTTCGTGCAATACAGAAGCTTCTGGAAAATCCTCTCCTTTAGAATTTGAAGACCCCACCAGTCGACGACGTGGTCCCATGCAAGACCATGATATTATGGATGAACGTGTTCTGACAACAGCTTGGGCAACATTTTGTGCTCGCTTCATTACCACCTATAACAGGCCAGAAACCTTTTCATACTCTACACAATAGGAGCCAATTGGAAATAACACACAATATCATAACAAAATGTTTTAATCTTTTGTTCCTAGCTCCAAGCAATTACTGAATGATGAGCAATGTCATATTGTAAGTATCTTGGAACCACAGAGAATATGATGTTACCTGAGTACTGCTAGAGACAGGGCGCAGAAGTTCCCCCGCACCAGCAACCCTGGCTTTTGCATTAGCTATAGAAGGTAGACGAGATCCCAGTGCAGTTGCAGAGCGAAAAACAACATTAAGGACTCTGGTATGCTCTACTTGGTCCCGCAAATCATTCAACCAAGATGATGCCGTAACCTGGAAAATAACAAATTTAGAAATTATCTGATATAGATAGCAAATAATAAACATCCATTTCCAGTCGATCATATGTTAGCACCTCAGAACGAAGGTCATCAACTGAAGCAGATGAAAAGGTAGGAACCAAATCAGATCCATTAATGATGGTGGTAATGAATTGCTTGCCTGATTCTGCTAAATCCCATGTCATACAAGCAGCTGCAAATAAGTCAGTTTAAGCAGTTATATAAAGCATATCATGCAAGCCTAAAGATATATTCTTCCATGTCAAGAACAAAGAGTACATGCCTGGGGCAAAGGTAACACAGGTACAGGAAGACAATTCCTTCTGCTCCCGAAGAATGTATGTTAACAATGCTGCAGTACCACCACCAAGTGAATGCCCAACAATCTGAAAACCAATCAGAACCCATAAAGAATGTTAACAACTTCAGTAAACATTGCAGAATGTGATTCTGAATCATGCCTCAGATTCCTATAATTTAAATGATCATGTCGAAAATGTGGATGGGAATATGACATTCTATATAGGATGGTCCCTCAAAAGCTTCACTGCAATAAAAATTTCGATCCTAACAAAAAACAGGGCCACAGCATGAGTCAAGCTGCAAAGGTCCTCAGACAAAAGTTCCAAAGTTGGATGTAGTCATCACACAACACTTGCAGCATCAGGGGACATTCCAAAGCAGAAATTTGAACAAATTTCTCATCTTCAATTAGAACAACATTACTGATTGGTAAGGCATGAATCTCAAAATATATTTCAAGAAGAAAGCAGGAGCTCAAGGCAAAGGTCCTAAAACTCCACAGGAATGGCAAAACAATATAAGATGTGAAGCAATACAACAAGATGGAAGTATCACATATTATGACATCACACGAAAGATGTATTGCAATCACCTTAACTTTGTGGTCTGGATAGTCACCAACTGCCTTAAGGAGGCACGGAGTACTAAGTTTGGCAATCCAACGAGCTGCAGCAACCATTCCATAGTGCGCATACCCTAAAACTAAATTGCTTATCCCACCATCGTGTATGACTGAATGGTGGAAAGGGACCACTGCACCAGTTGCTGCTGTAAGCGTGTCCTTGATGCTGTGCGTGCCACGAATCAGTAGAAGAAAATGTTCTGATTTTTTATCACGTATAATTGTGAAAGCAGGCTTCAGAAGCTGCAATTGTTTTTGAGAAAGGAATTCACATATCAATTCAACTGATTTGCAGATTAAAAAAGAGTGTTGTGCCATAAAGATAAGCAACTTGCCAATCAAAACTCAAGATAATGTGGCCCACTATGTGAGCTCTAATGCAATAATGATTCACCCAACCCATGAAAGCTCAAAGAAAACTAGTAGAAGAAGTCGATCAATGATAATAATAGTTGAGAATCAATCACTGGTCACTTTCTTAACAATGAGGGTCTGTGCAAGCCACAAAACCATCTCCAAATATGACTTGACAAGGACGGCCACAGTACAGTCTTTTCTTCATCTCTGTTCTTCCCAACTACAACCATAAGCACAAACTTAATTTTCGATCCTTCATTTCAATAGTCCCTTGTAAATTGATGCCCTCGTGTGGCAAAATGCTTCCTAGAATTAGAAAGAGCTAAGAACAACAACGAATGAATGGATTGCGGCAGAAAAGTCCTACTCAAGCCAAGAGACCATTTTATGCCGATGCTACACAAATGAGATTTTATAGACCCCAACCAAAGAAAGCAATAGACGAGAGTGACTGAGGACATAATGCGCAGTCAAAGATAATTACATACCCCAGCCTTGGGCTTGTGAAGGAGAACATCCTCCTGACCATATCCAGCGGATTCCAAAAATACTGGAAATGGTTTTTTAGAGAAAAACATGCAGAGGGTCAACAATCGCAGTAGCTTATTCAACTCGGCAACAATTTCAGGTCCTTTGAGCTCTACACAATTGCTACCAGCGTACACACCGGCAACTGGCAAATTACCCTGAAATTTAGACAGAAACCCAAAAACCAAAAGGACAACATCGAGTAAAAGATCAACCGAAGCTCATTAAGCTTTTCTTCTCCGTGAACAAGCAAAACACCTTGCAAAAAAACAAGCGATTATCGTGTAGACTCATCTTCAACGGAAAAAGGCTTTTGAAAATTTACCTGCCTCCGGATAAGGAAATTGATGCCAAAAGCCAAATCGCCAATCGGCCATTTGCCTAAAGTCTCCGAGTAAGTAAACCTCAGCGTCTCGGAAAGCGTAGTGATGGTCTCAAGCCACGTCGCCGGAGCTTGCGCCGGCCGCCGAGCAATCCTCCTCCTCCCCGATCTCGACTTCGACAAATCTCCGCCTCCTTCGCAGACCTTAGCCGCACGCCTCCGACTCAACAAGTAGTACAACAGCACCGCCGCTCCGGCGGCGCTCGCCATTGTCCCCGCCGCCATGATTTAACCTCCGGGATCGACGTCCGACAGAATCAAAGGATGGAAAACAAAACTGAAATAACCGTAAATCGTCGCCCAAGGAATATAATCTGGAATTCCGAGAATCGATCAAGACAACAAAGTGAACAATTGATTAATAAACTAGAGAAAACCAGGAGAAATTTAAGGGCAAGACAGCAGATTATAGGTGTCTGAAAATCTGTAATAAAGACTACATTGAAGAAGACGATGAAAATATGTCAGAAGCTTGTAGCAGCAGGAACGATATGGTCATTATGCAATAAAACATTTAGCGATAAATTTACTGAAAAGTCCTCAACGCGTTTCAGTCTTTAATTTTATTATATCAAAAAAAATATATATATTTAATTTAAATAAAATACAAATATATATATATATATATATATAATTAAATTGTATATTTAATAATTTAATATTAATGTGTGTGCGGTGTATGTATATAATCTAGACGTGTTTCCCTTCTTGGGAGGCCAAACGAATCGAAGTTGTGTCCAAAATTGGATTTCCAATTGAAAATTGCGTTAATTGGGGAAGAAGACAATAAGGGCTTATGGGACCCACAAGCAGTTGCCATCGCACGCCGCGTTGGAGCGTCCATCCATGAACTTGCCTGGCTCCAAACCCCAAAACAAATGCGCCCAATATTCGCTTGCACGTGGTGTTGGGTGACTCTGTCGGGGTGGGGGGACGTAGTGGGTATTTGTGATTGTAGCGTTCTGGAATACTTCAGGACGCGTCCAAAGTTGCTGCTGGCTCCTGCTCCCCAAATTTTCTTCCGTTTTAAAATTTTGTGGATAATTCTGTATTGGGGCCTGACAGGTTCCACCTGAGTAGATTATTGAAACAAAATTGTTTTTTTTTTTTTTTGTATGCTAATCATTACGACTAGAGATGCTGATGGGATAAATTGCCCCATCTAGCTTCTGTCGTTTAAAACATAAAGTGAATAGTAAGTTTCACACATGTCGTTGTGTTTATTTAGTAGCCTGAACTGAACTGAGAGGCTTTTGGGGGGGGGGGGGGGTGGCGGGGGAGGGGGGGATTCTGACGGTGGAGATGACAACATTTGCTTGGAGCCTTACACAAATGTTCTGCTTTCTCCGTCGAGCGTGCCAAAGAAAACATTGGAAGGAAAGGAAGAAAGAGCCAATGGGGACTTCATTCGGCACAAGCCTCCAAGATATTCCCATGCACGTCTTCTTGGCTAGGTTGGGAATATGCTAGCACTAGCGTGTGCTAGACAAAGCATGTGACTCCTTTTCTTTTTTTCTCTTTTTTTTCAGTACTCTTCAGATTTAAGGGAAGAGAAAAGGAAAGCAAGAATCTAGAGATTTGCGCACAAAAAAAAAAATGAAAGTCTAAGGAAGCAACGTACAAAATCAATTTGGATGGCAAGCGCATTCATAGTACTGCAACCTAGGAAAAGAAAGATTTGCCATTTAGGCCTTTTTTTTTTTTTTTTTTTACATCGGAAACGTATGCTTAGGCCATTTTTGCAAGATTTGAATCTTCAGAGGTCCTACTTTTAGGGCCTTATATCATCTAATAAATTTGTTATTACTACTACGTAATAATGTATAAAGAGTAACATAAAAATAATAAAAATATAATTTAATATTCTTAATATTTATATATATTTATTTATTTTATTTTGTGTCTCGAGTTTTAACTTTTGACAAGGGAATATGAGCGCGGGGTCACACACACCTGCGCAGCGCTCCAGCTTAAATTCACGTGTAAAAAGCACTGTTACTTAGAAACATAAAAAAGTGTAATGTGAGAATAATAAAATAATAATATAGTAACTTTTTATATTTAATTTTATTTATTTATAATATTAAATAAAATATGATTGATTTATTTTTTTATTTCTATCTTATTATTCTCTAAATATTGTTATTTAGTTTTTTTCCTTTTTATGAAGAAGTTTTCTTTTTTTTTCTTCAAAAGAATTTTTTTTTTCAAGTGGCAATGGTTTTATAGAAATATTAAGGCCTAACAATTGGGAGAAATTATGAAATTCATACATAAAATAATGCAATCTATTGGTTAATTAAATTAAATTCGGTTTGAAATTTTATACCAAGATAATAGTAAATTAAACACTTATAAAACAGTGATTAAGGAAAACCTAAGGGCCCAATAACCGTTTCAAATGGTGTGCAAGTGATTTTCTTTCAAAACCAACCAAAAGAAAAACAAGTCTTTCTTTGTCCTCCAAGATTCATTCCAGGCAATTTCCTTTCACCTATCAAGAAAAAAACAAAAAACAAAATGGGACAAGAATCAGATTTCAAATCCCGGTTGGTAGTGGAGATTTGCACTTTGTCCACCAGCTCCACTGCCTGTGTCCATAGGCTTTCGTGAAAACCTTGTTAAGCCGCGTATTATTGACTGTTATTGTCTTCTCCCAGTGCGCGTTAAGCTTTCTTGGCCTTGCCTTTGCCCTTGCTTTTGTAAAGCTTTCTCCTTCATGGTTTTTATTTTTTTATTTGATTCTGTTTTCCTTTTCATAGTTTTATGGAAGTGGAGGAAAGTGCATGCATAGATGTTAAAATTTAATTTATAATTTATTTATAAAATTTAATTAATATTTTAAATTTTTAAACGAAAATTTTATTAAATTTATTAAAATAAACCTTTTTTATCATTGCACCTAGATAATTAATTAAAAAATATTTAATTTTAAATTTTAAAATGTTGGATAAGATTAAAAAATGTATTATATATTAAACCCCTAACATAATATGCATGCTTTACTTCACTGTTTGGTGCACATTGTTTCTTTTCCAGCTTTGCAACTCCATCTAGAAAAGAACAATCACCATAAAGCTGACATTGCCTTCAAGCTAGTTTTAGAGGTTGGCTAACGAACATGTAGTTGTTCTCTTTTTCCAGATGCACGATGATTGTTGGATATGCCTAACTCAATTAGTGCTCAGAATCCTGCTACTACACAAAGTTGTGTGATGGATAGGATAAAAGTTGTTAACTTGAATGTTGACATAACCGTTGGCAGATTAGCCGATAATCATGTTATCAGATGGTACAAAAAAAATGAATGCAAAAATTCAAGTATCTGTCTTATTTGTTGTCCTTTTTGTTTGATTATTAGCCCTATGTTCTTTAAGCCAATTATGGGTGAAATTCAGTCTCCAAGTTAACGAAATGACAACCACCGTATTGGTCATTTGTTTAATATGGTAGTAAAGCATTAAAAGAAATAAGAGATTAACGAGGTCTAGACATCAGAGAGAAACCTGAAAAATCAAATGCACTTCAAAGTGAAGTCCAAAGGCGGGCAGTCATACTGTTCCCCCCCGACAGAACTTGAAAATAATGAAGAGACCATTTAATTTAATGACAGAAGTTGATTTTAGACACCTTAGTTTCACGGAATAGCATCTACGATTTAGGTATGAGTGCACTGATTTACATTAAACTAAAGATTTCATAAAAAAATGGACGTCTACTTGTTTTCATGTTCTTTTCTATCAATCTTGGAGATTCTTCTTCCTGGATTCTCAAATAAGTTGGAATCATAGTTGCAGGCGTATTCGTGTCTGTTGGACCATGAAAAGTGAGAATTCTTCGACTTGGAGAGATGGAAATGCTACTTTAATGAATGCAACAGGATCCCATATACACCATCCAACTCTTCAACAAAATTCAAAGAATGGAATCTTTTTTTCTACTCCAATTTGCTCAATTTACTAGTCAAAGTTACATATTTTTTCTTTTTACATATCCTGATATCCCAAAAATCCTCATGCTGGCATAATGGCATGCATTTATCAGAGAACGAACATGGACCAAAGCTGTTCCATAAGAGAGAGGGTGGGAGAAGTGGGAAGGGGAAAAGAGAGAGAGAAAAGGATCGAACCTGAACACCTATTCAAGCTTGAAAGGAGAAACTCTGAAAAATAACTCTACTGTCAGAGAATCAGGGATCATTCGATTGGGAAAGAAAAAGAAGGGCATAATAATCTCCAAGTGGCTTTTGCAATTCAACAGATTTCTCTATGTAAAAGTTACAGGCTACACATGACCATTGGAACTTGTAAACAGTCTTTTAGCTAGAAGCCCACAATTGTGCTCTATTGTCTATGCTTTTTCAGTATTATGACAAATTTATGAGCAGTTTTGCTTCCAAGATCACAGGGATGTAATCCAACCAGCAATCCATCAGGTGTCATTCCTGTCTGTGCTGTTGACTGTGTCATATCGCCCTCTGAAGCAACTTTAACCTTCATTGCTCTGGTTGCTTCTTTCTGGCATTTTGAGAATGCCCCCAGCAATCAGTGGCTTCAGCTCAGTTTTTGCCACTTCACGAACCTCAGCATCAGAGGATTCCAAATATGCATGCATTACCTTAGAACTGCAAATGTTGAAGATCAGATATGGTATCAATGCTTTGGCAAAGGAAAATACATGGGTTATGAAGGCTAACCTGTGACCTTGGGCCCATTGCCCACACTTTCCTTTCAGAGCTGCCATCCATAATGTGGTTGCAAAAGTAGGGCTGTTCAAGACTAATTTTCTAATGATTCGACTGGAGTGGAAGTTTTCAAGGACATGTTCCTCATCTGATTCTTCAGATTTAGACCCTGCTGCAAGAGATGCAATAGTTTCATATAAGGTGTTTAATTTGTCGTCCAAAGTTGGCAGGAGAATGCCATCGGAACCGCCAGTTGCAACCTGCATTCGTCACCATGGCAAATCTAAGACGATGAGTTTATTGGTAATATCAGATAATTTACAACTGCAAACACCATGTATCCCAAAAGAAGTAAAATATCGAGTTGGTTTGTAAATTTGTGAGGAGAAACCATTCAAATAAATGTTCATAAAGTGATAAATATCAACTCATTTTACTACTGTAAAATTGTAAGACAACTGACTTGCCTCATATAATACTTCTTTGCCAAAATTTGATCTGAGTAACTGTCCTGCATTCTCAGTACATGTGTCAATGAGACTCTGGAAAATAAACCAACATCCACGTTAGATATTCTAAGGCATGCACTCATTCAGAAAGCAGATGAATAAAAATGAAATGGAACCTATTAAAGGAAAATCTGCAAAAGCATAGGACACCTCAGCAAGGCCACTGTCAACCAACAACTCTCGCCTTCTCAAAGAAGGATCTTTCTTTCCACCCTGATGCACACCTTCGACCAAGTCAAGATTCTCAGGACTTGTACTTTCACTGGTCTCGGACATTGTAACTTCTTTCTCACTCATTCCCTCTTTGTCTCTGAGTTCTTCATCCTTCAAAGACTTTGCTTCAAAATTGGCTTCAGGCTTATCCTGACAATGGTCAAGAACAAAGTCAGCTCCAACATATGTTCTTCTCATCAGAACAATGGAAAAAGATTAAATCCAAACTATTTGCATCACTAATAGGTTTTGGAAAGATCCATGACTTTCACATCACCTTGGTGCTAAAAGAGGGAATAGATAAACCAAGTGAAGCCAAATCATCAGGACTGAAGTAGCGTGAACAATTTGGATGAAGGAGCTGCAATATTGGACGCCTTCCATTCTGCAGCTTACAATTAATAAAATAGACTGCTCAGAGATGGCTGGTCAATACAGAAGAGTAGGATCTAAAGCAGATAACCATAAGATTACTTAGATCATTAAATATTCTTAAAAAAATGAACAAGAAAAAGATAGTGCGAGATCCTATGCAAAGAGTCCCATCCAACAAATTTCTCAATATGCACTTGGCCAGGAGGATGGGTGCTGTGTTCAGTTTGGCAGACACATTAGGTAATAGTTGGAAAAAAACTTTTCAACAAAATATTGAAGGAATCATAAATGTTGTGGGTGATATTCCACACTTTAGCAACTGCTTAGAAAATCATACAAGATGCAGCAGGAGTAGGAACCTTGTCCAAAACCAGCTCATTTAGGACCGTTTGAAGCTCACAAATGATAACCTGTTATCAGAAGATTTTGATCAGATGCTCCATTAAGGCAGATATATCCAATCAAACATTCATAAAAGATAATTGTGATAAGAATTATAAAATGAACTCACCTTTGTTACAAGCTTTGTGTCATCGACAGTTGAGACAATGCAGGCAAGTACCTGAAAGGTGTTGGCCACACACAGTAAAGCTAGTATTTAAAATAAGATATTCACAGCAAAACAAAAACTTAAAAGCACACACATAAGAAAATATACCCTGAAGAGAACATGAGTTCACAGAAGATGCAATATACTGAGTTATATGGAAGTTTTATGAACAAAAATAGCAAAAAATTTACCAGACTACCATACTGATCGTGAGCTATCTTGGTTATGTGACCTTTCATCCCTTTGACAATCTTTTTTCTCTCCTAAACACGGAAAAGAAAAAATGAAAAATAAAAAAAGCAATTGACATCCAAAGAAATTTGGCTCACTGTGCATTAGATAGTATCGACGAACAAATAAATTTTTTATCTTATAGAAGTGAACCGACTACTTGCAACAAACCTTGGCGCTCCCATGTTTCACACAGAGCATGCCAATCCTTGATCCATCTCTTGTATGGATCATTCGAACAAGAAGCGGACCAGATAATTGTTGAACTATTTCTGCTGCAGTGGACTACAAACAAACTCTGCTCAGAAAGAGAAGATAATTTGCAAAGCTGCAGCCATAGGAAGGAAAATTTTCTAAAATTATTTTCAAGAGTGCACATAAAATTCCAAAACCACCTTATCAGCTATGCTGAAATACTCCATTAGCACCCTGTGTATAATCGAGTGGTCAACTATTCCTTTCTCTAGAATTGGTTGTATCACAGAAGTCATGTGGCGTTGGACTGAAGATTTCTGTAGGCCCAGCTTTGAAATCACATCCAGCAACCTGAAATTTAATCAAGACCTGAGATATAGCTGACAAGCAGGAAGAAATCCATCATCCCTATAGAATTTATTAATGTGTTTTATAGCTAGCCAAGGCTCTTTGCACCAGCCAAGTATGCAAAACAGCAAACTCTTTTTTTTTTTTTCACCTGCTCTCTTTCAGTGAAGTAAGGTCCCTAAACAACTGAAGCTCAGTGGAATATAGCTCCATTAAAAGTTCTTGTTTTTGAGCTGCATTTCCTAGTTGGTATGCATGCTCAATAACTGCAGAGAGAATTAAGCCAAGTATTAGAACCAATGTCCACAATTCAGCAAGGAGTGAGAATTTATATAGTAGCTTCCTGGTCAAAATGTTTAATTCTGCTGAATCACTAATATCACTGGTGATACTGCAATGGTAAAAGGAAAATAAACCCAATATCTATTGGTGCACCACATCAAAAGCCTAAAATAAAAATAAGGAACCAGAAAAAAAAAAAAAAGGAATACCCTTCATAAAGCAAGAACCTAAAGCCAATCATCCTCATAAAAATTTAGGGGCAATCCAAGAACAGAAAAAGAATAAAGGGTCAGACATCAGTACCAAAGACAAGAGCAAGTGGCACATACCGACAGATCCAACCATATGTCGAAGAAGAGAAGCAACATGCCCATGAAGAGCAGAAACAAACTCAGCCAGCTGTTTTTTAGAAGCTGCAAACAGTCTAAAGTGTCAACCATGCAAAATGTGAACACAAGATTTTACACAATAAACAACATATTGGAATGGAGTCTTTAGATTTCACCCTCCATCACTCATGATATTTCAACCAAAACATACCATTATCGAGCATCTTCTTCACCAAATGGACTGCATAAGTGTTGCATGACAAGGTGAGAAAGTGTGGCCTAAGTTCACTATATACAGCATCCCTTTCAGTTTGAGAACAGTACTTGACACAGGTCTGCAATGAATAAACAGAAAATAAGAAATATTACAAACGATTGGAAAACTCGTGACTTAACAATTTTCGGGGAAAGAAAAAAATAGACAAAAGACGGGAAAAGCAAAAGATTACCTGCAGAACACGAGAAGAAACATGGGAACTAGCGATCTCTGTAATCTTTCCCTTCATTTTTTGCAGTGCCTCAGTAATTAACCTTGAGATAATTTTTTACAGGAAAAAAACCCGGAAAAAAGAGAGTAAACCTATTAAAATGCAATGATGGGGAAAGAAAGGATAAATAAAGAAACAACAGCTAGCCAACATACTTGGATCTTTCTTCTTTGGCAATATTACGCTGTCTCATCTTTTCCCAGAGAGACGCAAGCTCCTATTTCACAATTGGATAACATAAATGTGTAAAAACAACAACTATTGCTGATGAAGTGATGATCCATGACCCAGTTCAACACCAAATATTTCACTTTATATATGCTTATTGAGTACAAAGTACGTACTTGCTCCAGATTGTAATGCCGCTTTCTTTTCTTCTTCCTAGCCTCTGCCAATTCCTGAAACAAAAAGCACGTTCCAATCATTGTTTCAAGCGGAAACCTGTGGTCATAAGGATGATTCACTCTCAATTCAACAGCAAATAAATAAGCCGAGGACCTTGGCGCGGATTCGGAGCTCTCGCTTCGATAGAGGAGCCGCCCCGTTCTCCTGACGAGATTCTGACTTTCCAGACTTCGATTGATGTGGTTTTTGCTGTTTCTTGGAGGGCTTGAAAGGTTTCTTCACTTCCTTGTTCGAATGATTTGAGTTAACAAGTTTCGGTCTTTTGGAGACCGAGCTATCTGGTTCGGTCTTGTTAGAAACTGTCTTTAACTTTCTCTTCTTCGGTTTGTTGCTGTCTTGCTTCTTCGCCGCCATTGGAGCGCAGCGCCCCCCCCCCCCTCTCTCTCTCTCCCTCTCGCTCTCTCTGCGCTTCGGGGTTTTTCGAGGGTTTTGGGTTTGCAATTGTAAAAGAGAAGAGAAATTATGGGCCTAGCTCTTATATTGAGCTAAACCCATTTTATTTTGTTTTACTGTCTGAGCCCATCTCCAGGAGATTTGACAGATTCTGTTAGAGATTCTCGACAGTGCACTAGATTTCCGATTAAAGGAAAAAAAAAAAAAAGGAAGTACGAATATAAATTATTATTTTTTGAAAATCATACTTAACTTGTAAAAATATGTAAAATTTAGGATGTATTTATGTCGCGCAAAAAATAATCTGTGTCAGGTCCAGCTTAAAAGCCCAAAGCATTGCGTAATTTGTAATAGTGAAGGCCGAGCATCTTTTGTATTTTCATGATGGTCCACCTAAATTCGCTAATGATGGCTGTCCAAATCATACTCTTGGGCAATTTACATTAGGACAAAAATCGCCTATTAGGCGTGCAAGATGTAACCCAAGCAAATAGGACCGTCACGGGTTCTATTTTGAGAATTTGCCCTGTCTAAAAAGTACGTGTTAATCTCCTCCACCAAATTGGTTTTTCTTTTTGTTTATTATTCACACAAAAGTTGAAAAAAAAAAAACTTATATTCCTATTTTTGAAGTTATGAGTTTTAATTTTAAATTTGAAATTTCATAAGAATTAAAAGAGTTATTTCATTACGTAATTTACGGTCTAAGAAACTTATTTGTGAAGAAAAAAAAAATTAAAGCATAGCCAAACAGTTGCCCTCCTATTATATTTTAGATGGGTCCAAATTAAAAGTGACGAACCAAGCTGAATTACACCCGAATCTGCCCCCCTTTGACAGGTTCAGGTTATCCTCCTAATCATCCTTACCTCTTGGTTGTAGTTGAAACTCTGAAGTGACGATCATTTAATAGAACAGAAAAGACAGCAGCCCACGTGTTGAGCTGGACTTCTTCTTGTACAAGTTAGAAGATGTTCTGCTTTGTAGGGGACGATTCACTTCAATCATAGATGTACATGTGTAAGGGACGATTCACTCCGTTTAAGGAAATAATGCACGTTCAAGAACCCCAACTGCAAGGCTGGTTTTTGGAGTGTTTCTCTGGAGTGGCCATCACACCAAATAATGGGAAGTCATTTTTAGTCAAGGAATAACATCTCGTAATGATCTTCCGGTATGTGCACGTTGGTCACGATGGCAGCTAAGCTTGCAGCTACTGTCGCAGCAATAATGCTAGAATATATGTCCAAAATGTTTTGACGGATGAGAGACAACAACAATTGGCATCGCACGGGGCCAGGAACAATCAGAAGTGTAATCCGTACATGTAGTGACTCTGAAAAAATGTCATGTAGAGACGACTGTTGAAGGGAGGAGGACAAGTGCCAGTTAGGTTAGGATAACTTGAGGACTATAAATAACAAGATTAGCACTTTGATAAATTACACAGGCAAGCACAATCAAAGTCTCTCTCGTTTTAGTTTTGTCATTTCTAGTTTTGGCAGTTCCTCTAATTTTCTTGCGCTTTAGTTTTCTCGCAATATTTGTAGTTTTTTTTTTCTTAATTTCTAGGTAAACAAACGCTGAGTTGTTGGGTTTTCTGTTCTCTTGCTTGCGATTCAGATTCAATCTCAGTTTTGTTCTTTCTCTTCGCACTTGCTGTCATCTCTGGAAAGACTAGTCAAAAGACCTTAGGCTAATATTTCTTGGTCTCTGAAAGTTAATACCTTTTCTTTTTTTTTTTTTTTCTTTTACTATTAAGAAGTCTGTTGGACTGTAAGTTTATTGTTATTTATATTTTGAATGCATTGTAGTTTTTTTGAGTTAATGAACAATAGTTTCAGAACATTTTTAAGTGCATAGCTTCTTGTTGTTTAAGTTGTCCGTTACATTATCATTTGGTCTCTTTGTCTGTTGGACATGACCTCTTCTAACCATAATTGTATGTTTGGCCTGATTACTTGAGTAGAACTCGATGTCGCCCGACGTAAAACGTCCTCCTTTTGCTTCATTAATAGAACAATTTTGGCCCTAATCATGATTTTCTTTGTTTATTGTTTTGCAAACGAAAACAGATATATAAGTCAAACCTAAAATGCTTGAGATGCTGACTTCAATGAATCCAAAACGACAAGAGAAGGTGTCTCAGCTGCCAACCCAGATGCATCTCAAAAAGCCAATTAGGCTGCAAGAAGGCATGCACTTGTGCAGATGGAGACAAGCATGCACCAGTCACTTTCTTTGTCTCTTTATTTATGAATGGAAATGTTTTGGTCAATTACCGGACACTTCACGTATATATGTGTCTGCGTGTAACGCAACATAGGATGCCACCAGAGTGGGTTTCCACTTTTATTGGACCTGCAATGTATAGGGCACATTGGATACTCATAAATCTTATGAGGAGCAGCCATTGATGCAGACTTGAAATCAGCTCCGCGCTATATTAGGCTATAGGAGCGGTGAAATGCAGACAATCCCTTTACAAGCTAAAATATTACGGAATCGCACGAATGAGGCGTAGAAATTGGCTGCAAAAGATCTAAATTATTGGCTGGAGTTTGACATGTATTTTGATGAATATAAAATTAATTATGAGGAACAGTTGAAATCAAAAGTTAACTGTAATTAATAATTTAAATTTTATGCGTCTAATTTTAAATGTCTCCCTAATCAAATTCAATTTGATGACATTTGCTCGACTATGATTTAAGTGTCTAATCTCCAGCCACAAATTCGTTTGGAACCATTTTGGGGTGGGCCACATTTACACCCATGGACAAATTAGACAAACCAGTGTAGATGCTTCACATCACCAACCAAATCCAGGGTCCACTTTAAATTAGAGGGCGAGTCTATTGTGATATGACAGGCCGAAAATGTCTCAATTAGGCTATAATGTTTGACCATGTTTTAAATTAAAATTATAATAGTTTTTCAAATTAGCTCCAACGTTTTTTTTTTTTAAATTTATTTGATTAATTTATTATTAAGTGCGTGTCACACGATATATTATGTTAGCCGATTGATTAATCTTGATCCAAATATCTAAAAATTGAAAATAAAACCTAAGAATTCTAGAAAATTCCGAATTATGAACTTTACAATTATTTTAATTCTTTGAAAATTTTCATTTCTTAATTTTTTAAAAAATCATAATTTCAAAAAATATTTTTTAGATTTATTTTAAAATTTTCAGATTTTATTTTCAAAATTTGAATTAAAAAAAACTTTTTTTGAAGATATAAAATTTTAATGATTTTTTTTAAAATTTAATTGTTTTTAGAAGATGTCACGTAGTTAAAAGCAAACTAATGAAAAAAGAACCAAGTGAATAAATGAAAAGAGAAAAAAAAACAGTGAAGACCCATTTTAAAGAAAAAAATGTTGTCACCTTAGTTTAAAAAACTTGTCAAGCATTAAGGTCTAATTGAGATTTTTTTGTTGCCATATGACAGATGATGATTAAGAAAAAAAAATTAACAGTAAAATTACAAACTTAATTTGATTTGTCTCGCATTATTGTAAATATCAATTATATATTTTAAATTTTTTGTACATAATTATAATTAATGATAAAAATAAAATAAAATATACATTTAAAAGTTGAAACCTCAAAATTGAACGCTTCCTATTTAATGAAACTCAAATAAATAAATAAAAGCATTGAGATTAAAAGCCGACGCATGTCCTTTTTTTTTTTTTTTTTCGAACACTTTATTGAGAGCATTGCAACTGAACTGCCAAATAATACACGTGTGAGAGTCGTCTTCACTTGGCAGTGTCTCTCAGTCGTCACCTGACATTTTCCGCTCCGATCACTAGGCGTTGTTTCCAATTCCATGCATGGCCCTGGAAATGCCCTGAATGCTCACATGGCCGCATTAATTTTGTTCCACACGGTGGCCTCATGCAGGGCCTACGGGTACGCGGAATGCTCAGTTGGGGCAAGCGCCGTCAGTGGCTTCCAACAGGGGGAAATTTCAATTTGATTTGGTGCATGCAACGCAACATAACATGGAAGGAGGACGGATGATTAGTTTAACAATGTATCATAAATTGTGTGGACGGCTAATTTCTCTACTACATCAAAATGTATCAATTGCCATAATACAAGATGTGCTCTATCGTATTTCTTTTTTTTTTTTTTAATCAAAAGATGTACTCTATCTTATTGAACCATTAAATATTTTTTAACCAATTAAATGTGTATGGAGTTAGCATGATGTTAACAAACGGGATAAGTCACGAATTAATTCTAAAATTTTTATAAATTTTGTCACTATAATCTTATTGGTTTTTGCTTTGTTTATCGTGTCTCGTACTTCTAATTTTCTATTTCACCTTAGTTTATATTTAGACCAAAAAAAATTATTTTTATTTTTTGAAGCTCATTCTATTTTATCAAAAATATTTTTTAACGGCTTGATTAAATTTTGTCAAACAATTGACTCAAACTAAACAAAAGTATATGACAATTCTCTAGCTCGGCTCGACCTTGTTATATTCTATTGTGCATCAATCATGTATATATTGAAATTCTGTGGTTGGCAATTTCATGAGTTGGGAAAAACCCAAAACAATTTTTTTTTTCCTTTTTTTGTCATTCTTTCTGAGGATAAGAGAAGCCAAGAACTTATTGGCTGGGGAAATTTGTGTTTTTTCAAAGACTAAAACTTAAGATTGAGTTACGCGCGTAGCTTTCGTTTGACGTACACTTCTTGACCGATGAACAAGCATCCATGTATATGCAACATTGTCGTTCTAAGCCGCAAAATTTCCAGGGACTCTTCAGCTTCTGCGTTCCCACTTTCCATGGTGACTTTTGTTGCTGTTGTGTTCCAAATTGCATACCATTCAAACGGCACCCCATCCTTAGTTACTAAGCAAACGGTACAGTAGTCCTGTGGTGAGCCAAATTTTCTTTTTCTTTTTTTTTTTTTGCTAAATTTGAATTTTAATTTCGAGCTTGACAGGTTGACGGGGACTAGTTGTCGGTTGTAAACCTTGGACTACGAATAATTTTTTTTTTTTTTTTGGAGACGTAACTCCCGCGGAAATGAGAGGAATATGGCAAAACCCACTTCCACGAGGAAAAGCAAAAGAAGAAGACAATGTTTAAGCTCAACCTCTAAAAGACTGTTCTTACCAAATACGGGAATTTATCAAATTCATGAAATTTATTTAAATGAAAAAAATTAGGTAATAATACAGTAATAACAAAAAAATAAACGGATCACATTATCTTATATATAAATAAAATTAAACGTTAAAAAAATTATTTTGCTATATTTTTATTGTTCTTTATGTAATCTTATTGCATTGCTAATCTCAAAATATTCGCACCAAACTTTCCTTAGTTATTGTTATTTTATAAAATATAAAAATTAAATGAGGTGACGATGTTATACCCATTTTAGCAGAATTCCTCCCTCATTCAAGAAAAACATGGTTTTAATTGGTCGACTTAAACCAAGAAATTTTCCACTGTCCCTTTTTCTCACAAGCAACAAACCCAAACCAATTGCATTGTTTCATTCTAACTCAAAATTAGAGTCCAAAATGAAACAAACAAGAGAAAGCAAAAAACTTTGGGAAAAAGAAAGCAGAGAGTTTTGGTCTAAGGGGACCAAACGGCATCAGTTACACATATGAACATAAATATAACATTCCTCCTTTTCTCCCTCTCTCTCTCTCTCTCTCTCTCTCTCTCTGTACTGTGGACATATATGGGGAAAGTGTTCTGTTAAGTTCTGTCGAGTGATTGACGCCAGGCTAGCATCTTGGGCATGATTGACGTGGGTCCCATTTTCCTCTCTCCTGCCCTGTCAACCCACATGCTGCCTTTCAATGACCCCTGGACTCTCTCTCTCTCTCTCTCTCTCGCCCGAACAATTACTCTCTTTTCTTTTTATTACCCAAACAAATCCTCCTTTTTGTGTCAAAATAAATCGACAGCCACCAAACAGCACATTGTACATGATAATTTCATGAAAACTTAACCCCAACTTATAACTATCCCCTAAATTCAAAAAAAATTTAATTTAATTTACTTAAAAAATAAATTAAGTTAATTGATTTACATATATATATAATCAAATAAAATTTAACTAAAATAAAAAATGTGTGATCACAAGTAATAAATTTATTATATTAAAAAAATTTATAACATGTAACGTAAATTCTTTTTTCTTTTTCTTTTAACAGACTCCTCAAAAAAAATTAGATCTTAACAAAAATGTGAGGCGGGAAACAGAAAGACTTACAATGACGGCTCAATTTTAGCTTGCCCACACTTACACCTCATGGGGGGCCGTTTTGAAAAAAAAAAAAAGTCGGCGAGAGACGTTATTAATAATTATGAAAAAAAAGGTTAATTGCTAATCAGTGGCTATAAATATGGGTTATTATACACTCTTTATTCCCTTTTCCGCTTACTTACCATCTTTTATATATATATATATTTTTTTTTTTTTTATTTTTTTTTTCTATATTCTGTCTGCATCATTTCTTACTTACCAGAAATATAATTTTATGGGGTGCCCATTTTTATTTATGAAAAAAATAAAAAGCAAAGGTCAAAAATAAAATAATAATAATAATAATTAGAATAATGTACGAAAACAATAATGTACTACCAGCTCCAGCTCTTGTTCTGTGTCATTTATATATAATTAATGCTCACAACACACATGCTTACGGAAAGCTGACCTGTTCTTGGGTTGATTCTTCTTCTTCCTTCTTTCTCTCGTCTCTCTTCTGCTTCTTTTTCTCTTTCTTTTCAACTTTCTTCTCTGTTTTTGAGGAGGCGTTGCAGTTTCTTTCCTCTGTTGCTGTTTTGGCGCTGGAGTCAGTTCTTGTCTCTCTTTGGCAGTCAGTCGCTGTTGCAGAGGCTTTGACTCCATGAAGATGCCAGTAAGTACGTTTTATTATTATTATTATTATTATTATTATTTAAATCTGGGTTTTGGGAGTTTGGAGTCCCCTTTGTTTCATCTCTTTTATCTTCTTGCCAAATCGAGAACTTTTTATTTACTTGATTGCTTGTCTTTGATGGCTATTACTGATTGATTTTCTTATCATTCTTGGAAGTACATGTTTGATTTTGCCCACGTATGCTTTAAAATTCTTCAATCTTTCGCTAGCTGTTTATTGCCAAATTCTGTTCATTTTTGCAGCTTCTATAGATATATCTAATGCTCCCTGTTTTTCGTTACGACACCTTCCAAGCAAGTCAAAATGATGTTTCAACCGGAATTTGGTGTTGTGTTTACGTCCTCATTCATCTTCTTCCTAGATACCTCTGTAAATCTGTCTTAGAGTTGTGTCTCTGTGTGTGTGTGTTTTTTTTTTCTTTTGCCGTTAGTCCTTTCCTATGTTGCCCTTATTTTGTTCAGTGTTGCTTTTATTGGATTCGAGACGTTTTTACTTTTCATGTGTCTGATTTGTTACTTGGTTACTTTCCTTACTTTTGGAGTGGCAAAAGCAATTTTCAACTTTTACAGTAGGTGGCTTTTATATCTGCTTCTGTTTTTACATTCTGTTGGTCTTGTGAACGCTATAGTAAAAGATTCGAAGGATCCACTTAAGGGGGATCGAGTCTGACTGGTCTCGTCTTATGCATTGGTCATGGAAGTCATGGTTGGTTACTGTTCTTTGATACATCAGCAAAACGAATCTGTAATTGTATGATGTATTCTAAAACATGGAATTTCCTATTTACTCTTTTAGGTGGCATTGCTCCAGCTGCTGGCATTGGGCAGTGCTGTTGGATTTGTTATTGGAGAAGAGAGCAATGGAAATTGCGATTACACACCGAGTTTAAACCCAAGACCCCACAGTGTGTCCATCTTGGAGTTTGGTGCTGTTGGAGATGGGAAGACGTTGAATACCATTGCCTTCCGGAATGCGATCTTCTATCTCAAGTCCTTTGCTGACAAGGGTGGTGCAAAGCTTTATGTGCCGCCAGGGAAATGGCTTACAGGAAGTTTCAATCTTACCAGCCATCTCACACTCTTCTTGGAAAAAGGCGCTGTCATACTTGGATCTCAGGTGCTCTTTTGTGTTGCTTTCTTATTGCAGGCTATCATTTGTGTTTTGCCTTCCATTCTGTTTTGTTTCTCCTGCAATAAATAAGGATGGCCAATTTCCCAAGAATTCTCATATGCCTTATGGATGCTTGTTAGAATCCATCTCATTGGGAAGTTGTTGAACCGTTACCCTCCTACGGTCGTGGGATTGATCTTCCAGGAGAAAGATACAGAAGTTTGATAAATGGATATATGTTGCATGATGTGGTCATAACTGGTAAGTTTTACATGCAGTTCCCCTCTTCACTGCCTTTTTCCATTTTTATCTTTTCTTTTTTAAGTATCCATCTTGAATGACCTTATGTTGATTAAATCCTTTAGGTGATAATGGAGCCATTGATGGACAGGGCTCAATTTGGTGGAACTGGTTTAACTCCCATTCCTTAAACCACAGTCGCCCGAATCTTGTGGAATTTGTAGATTCTGATCATATAGTAGTTTCAAATCTTACATTGCTAAATGCTCCTGCATATAGCATACATCCAGTATATTGCAGGTAATTTGGCTAAAAAAGATTGACTATTTTAACCCATTCTTTGATCTTAGTTCATCCACATTCAGAGCAGCTTAAATTGTTGTTTCTGTGGCTCTTGAGCAGTCATGTGCTTGTTCAAAATATATCAGTCTCTGCTCCTCCAGAATCCCCCTCCACCGTTGGGATAGTACCAGGTTCGCAGATTTGATTTTATTTTGTTAGATCATATTGTTTTCCACTCAAGTGACCTCACTAGACAATGCCTATTCTTACATCGTACTGCTTGCCGTTGGACTTTCCATGTGGCACAGTTGAACTTCTACTTTGCATTTCATGTAATCTTGTGTGCACAAGGCCTAAGCCTAACACAATTGAGACCTCTTGCTGTCATCTTTTGTCTATGATAGAGAGCTTTATATGGCGGGGATTAAATTTCAGTTGTTTTGTTACCATTTCGCATGAGGAATCTGTAGCAGCAAGAGCTAAAGGGAGCTCGTGACCATAATGTACAAAGTGGTTAGAAAGCTCTGCATGGTCTTTTGCAGGACAACTATTCTTAAAGGCTTTTAGACAAAACAGTTGAAGGGGTTCATCACGATCAAGTCCGTTGGCCCTATGCGTTTTATCTGCTCCATAGCTGATGAAGATGTGTTCATCTCTAGTTATAATTGTCCTACTTCCACTCCCAAACCAATCATACTGTCCAGCCATATCATTTAACTGGTCCAAATCAACATTGTCAAGAAGCACAACCACCCTTTTGTGAAGCAGCCTTTTCTCTTGCTTAATCCTCTGTCTAAATTCCTAAACATAATGAAAACTAACTGTAAAAGGCTTTGAACAATTTGAATGATAAGCTGTGAATATGTCACAGTGTCTCATAAGATAAGAAAGACAAACATTATCTCCTGATGCATGATTTGGTGTCTTATTGGCCAAAGAAGCTTGTAGTGTCTGAATCCTCTATTCAGTTTTTGAGGCACCGAACCTTGTTCTCTTTTTGCTATTGTAATAAAAGAGAAGACGTTTACTGTTTGCCTCACAGCTTTTGAATTTCAATTCTCCAACTAATATATTTGGTGTACAAAGTTGTCTCATTGCTAGGCTTTATTACTAAACCAGTTTTGTAAAATGTCAGATTCTTCAAGCAATGTGTGCATAGAGGACAGCATCATTAAAATGGGCCATGATGCTATTGCGCTAAAGAGTGGTTGGGATGAATATGGAATTGCTTACAACAGACACACCACAGGTGTACACATAAGAAGGGTCAACCTTCAATCATCTTCTGGTTCTTGTATTGCCTTTGGTAGTGAGATGTCTGGTGGCATATCTGATGTGCAAGTGGAGCAGCTTCACCTGCACAACTCATTTGGTGGCATTGAGTTTAGAACAACCAAGGGCAGAGGAGGCTACATCAAAAGGATTATTATATCAGATGTTGAATTAGAAAGCATCAGCAGGGCATTTGGTGCTATTGGTGATAGTGGTTCTCATCCAGATGACAAATATGATCCAGATGCTCTTCCACTGCTTGACCAGATCACCTTGCAGAATGTTATTGGTACAAATATCACCCTTGCTGGGAACTTCACAGGAATTGAGGAGTCTCCCTTTACCTCTATTTGTCTATTTAATGTCTCCTTGTCTGTCTCTGCATCCCTGTCTTCCTGGGTTTGTTCAAATGTGATAGGCCATTCAGAGTTTGTTGATCCTGAGCCGTGCCCTGAACTCAAAAGATCATACTCAACTTCTTCCTCGGTTTGCTACGGCCTCGTAAATTATTATGTTAAATCTGCGAGCTTATGATACCATTCCTAGACACTATACTTCAACTGGGGAAAATATGGATTCTTCCACAGTTAAACCGTCTCTAAAAATAGGTCAGATTCTTTCCAATAAGACGCCTAGTCCAAAGCATTCATTTTCTCTGTTTATTGGTTTTTTGGCATTTTCGCATGTTGAAATCTGCGGATTATTTGTACAGCTCCATTTCTTCATTCATGTGTAAGAAAAGTTTTGGTAGTGATTGCACAAACCCACAAACAGGACTTTGCATATTTCTTTTCACTGTTATTTATATTTTCAATTTGGTGCTGTACAATGTCTACGTCAAGTCAGACTGTTATTGTTCAATTATGGATTGACGTATTGGACGAAATGATGGATTCTTTTACACTGCAATCGCAAAGGATTCAACATAAAGTGGGTACAATCATTAACATGTTGCTGCAAAGGCCACGCACGGGCGTTTTGGCGGATGCATGGCAAAAAGCATTTGCTTGAATGTGAAATTGTGAATTCTTCTTACCCTTGCTTTGAATAACATAGTTGGAGAGTGAGAAAAATGGAAGGGAAGAAAATTAGAGAGAAATTTTTATCTCGATTTTATTTAGAAGAGGATAATGGGAGAAAGAAAATTAAAAATTTCTTGCTTCAAAAAGGGGGGAAAGTGAATGGAGAAAATTAATATTGATGATAATAAAAGAATTAATATAGATAATAAAAAAATCAAGAAACCTGAAATAGAAATGTGTTCGGTTATAGGCCTATAATAATTGTAAATTTATAATAAATAATAGTTATAATAGATTTGTGTCTAATGAGTTTGTATTCCATCTTAAATATGTTTTACGTATAATACAACTCAATGGATAAATTGATCATTGAAAGGAAAATCAGTAATTTTCATTGAAGAAAATATTTGGTGGAATAGGTAAGAAAATTAGCTTCTTCTTTTTTTTTTTTTCAATTTTTCTCGCTCAAAAATATTTATTAAATACAAACATTGTTTATTTTTTTCTTTATTTTCCTTCTTGCTAAATTATTAGACGGTATTTGCTGGACTTAAAGGGTGCGCAAATTCAGCACTTAAAATTTTTACAGAAAGTAGGACGTCAGAAAAATGGGAGTTAATATCAGGAAACAATGAGCAGGTGAGCCGTCAAATTTCCGGACAATATTAGATGTTTTTCTTTTTGTAAGATGGGAGATTAGTGGTGTGCCCCGCAGCTGGGCCAGGGCTCCAATTGCTTTGCATGCTTATTAATTCCCTTTTTAAGTTAAAAAAAAAAAAGACAAAAAGTGGTTGGTTGTACAATTGTTTTCAGGCTTGTGTCTTAAGTGTGGACAAGATTACATGATTTTTTTTTTTTTTTTTTTGGGGAGCAGTACTATATGAATTTGTTGGTGCTTGAATAGTGGTATTCTTTGAAAATGGTATTAAATCAGGACTTCAATTGCACAGTATAAAATGATGACTACAACTTAACAAAATCTTTTTCTTGATGATTGCATCTCAACAAAACTCCTTATAAGTAACTCGTTAGATCGCTATATCAAACTTAAAAATTAATTAAATCGCATATGATTTGAGTAAAATAACTGTGAATTTGAATAATTAATTAATATGATGCCTATTTTTATGGGATAAATCATTAATCGATTTTAAATTCTTATGAATTCTTTTCAAAATAGAAATTAAGAATTCATTCTACACGTTTCACAATTTCTGGATATGTGCTAATTTCCTGTTTATTTTTTCAAAATTGCTCTAAGTCATTACGTCTGTTAGTTGGAATTTTTACACTTGCCCACTTTTTCCTTCGAGCATAGCCGCTGCGGGGACAGATGACTGATAACAGGTTTGCCACAACATAACACCTCTTTTATTTTTTTCCACAAGAAAAATAAAAAATCCTAACTTTTAAATTCTAAATTCAAAGCATTTTTTTAAAAAAATATTTAATTAATTAGTGTTTAAAAATTTCGAGAAAGAAAGAAAAAAAAAAGTAAACATAATGTTGTTTTTGGAAAAATTTTATGTCTGTCTCTCCCCCCGTCCCTTCTCTCCCCTCTCTTCGTGGAGTAGGGATTGCAAAACATGCATTATAAAACATGCGTTACATAAGAGAGATTGATACAGACCCGGAAAGAAACGTGGGGGTCAATATTTTCTATATAGGCTATTTACGATGTTTTCCACATCTTATTACAGATTTATTACTTTATTCTTAAAAGACAACTTATTTGAATAAGTACCACGTTTATATGGTAAAAATCCTTTTCTTCTTTAAAACGATGTAAGAGTTGGATAATATGCATCCGTTACATTATGCTTTTTTTAATTTTTATTTTAATGTCTTTTTCTCTCTTACAATGATACCAAACTTTCTTTTCGCTTCTATACCAATGACTTGTAATGATTGATATATAAATAATATTGACTCAAGACAAGTAATTGTTAATTTAATCAAAATTTGTAATAAATTTTTTCATAATTAAATTTATTTTTTATTTTAAATTAATTATTTTTATAAAAATAATTAAAATTATTAATAATCATATATTATATTAGTAAAATAAAAATTATTTATGGATTGATTGTTTTTTATTTAAAAATAATTGATTTGAAATAAATTTTAAATTTTAAAATTTAAATATAAATATTAAAAGTTTAATTATAAATATTTAAGACTAAAATTTTGTGTATCTCTATATTTTTTTGTATATTTGTGTAGTTGATATTGGTAACAACGGGAGCAGCCAACCTCCAATGGTTTCGGTTGATCCATAAATCGACCAAGCGGGTTCGATACGATAAAAGAAAAGAACTCAGCTCACATTTTGGGCCCACAGAACAAATGTCTTTAATATGTTATTAAGAGGCCCAGCCCAAAGTGTATGGATTACAGGACAAGCACTTAAAATTGGACAACGAGAGAATAAAATTTTGAAAAAACGGAAACCGGCCATGAGAAGAAAGAAAGAAAGACAATTGAAACAATAGAGCCCTAAAGCCAGCCGCACAGCGCCACCTCCCCGCCACGCCCTTGCTTTCACCCTCTCCTCCGGCCACCACAAGCCTCCACTTTCTTTACACGGACCAGTAAACAAAGGTATTGTTTCCCGTCGACGTTGTTTCGGGTAAGGCAGTTTCCACTCTTCTTCGGGGCTTACACGCCATGTCCTCTCTATTTTCTCTCTCTCTCACTGTGCAGGGGTTTTAAAAGGGTTTAACCTTTTCTCTTTGATAAGTACACATTTGGATACTTGTTGAATTTTTGTGAATAAGAAGATTGACTTAAGTGATGGGTTAATTCTTGAATGTGCTTTCTTTGCTTTCCCAGTTAGTTAGGCCTTTTTTTTTTCCTTCTTCTTTCTGTGGGTGGGTGTGTGTATGTGCGTTTGTGTTCTGTTTTCCATTTCATTTTACTTTTGAAGCTCGATCATTGCTGCCTTATTGTTTGTAATATGTGCGAAATGTGGGAAAGATTTTGATGATTTGTTTTGTTACTGAAATTCTCAGGCTTATGGTTTCCACAAATATAAGGGATCTCTTAACGGCATTTAGTCCATCCTTGGACTACTTTGCTATTAGTGCGGGAGATGGTAGAATAAAGGTATTTGAAATTCTTCTGTTGTATAGAATATGGTATCTTACCAATGCGATTGCTTGTGAAATATTCTTGTCCTTTTTTGTCATCGTCTTTGCTTTGGCTCACTTGTATTTAGAAGATAATGAATCTATTTTTCTGTTCTCAGGTTTGGGATACTGTCAAAGGCCAGGTGCAAACTGAGTTAGCAGACATCACTTCAAGTGATGCAAATTTTTATCCCAAACCTGAAAGGGGACACCTTTCTGTTGATTATACCTGCATTAAGTGGCTATCTTTGGACAGAAAGGTTTGTGATTAATAGGAATTAGTACAAGATTCATGTTTTCGTTGTGGCTCATAATGTATGGTTGATGTCCTTTATTTTTTTGAAGTAACATTGTGCTCTCTAATATTTGAATGATTGCAGAAGAAAAGGAAGCCAGGAAATTCATTTTTAGTATTAGGAACAGGTAGTGGGGATGTTCTCGCAATTGATATGTCTGCTGGTCAATTGAAATGGTCTGTCAGTGATTGCCATCCTGGGTGAGTTTGTTGCTGCATGGTTATGCTATCATGCCCTTTTCATCTCTAAGCATCTCTAAGTTATCGCATTCTGAACTTGTTAGCTGGCACAATGTACTTGATTTCAATTTGCATGATGGGCATTCATACTTTCACAACTCACCTATAATGGACTACCTGTTTTGGTTTAATGATCCATGCAATTAGAGCTTTACATTGATATCAACTGCATTATGATTATTCTATTGCATTACAGTGCTGTGGAAAACTTAGGTGATTTCTTTCTCTATAATTCTCTGTATTTCAGTGCTTTCTATTGTAGACCTTGTGGCATGTTTTTCATTTGCTACTTCCGTGGACATGAAAGCCTAGGATGCATGCATGCACACAAAACTGCATTTTGGTGGGATTGGTAGCTTTAATTTGGTTCCTTTGCTTGCCATTTTTGGCCCTACTCATCCTTTGTCTTGCATTGATTTTATAAATCAGATCAAACAAGTGCATAACTTGTTTTTGATTGAGATCTTGCCATGCCATTTAGAAGTCCTTACCCCTTCCCTCCTAATCAATGTGCATTATAGATATGTTTCCTTTCTAGTGTTACAAATTAGTATGTTCAAACCTCTATGTGAAGTGTAGATACATGGTCACATGCGGCTCTCATTTATTGTTCTATTTTTGTGTGACTATATGCTCAGTCCTTTTCATTTGCTAATATGCAGGGGTGTTAGTGCTATTTCATTTTCTACGCCTCAGTCATGTATTTACACTACTGGTACAGATGGATTTATTTGCAAAATTGATCCACAAACAGGAAATATGTTGGAGAAGTTTAGAGCTTCTTCAAAGGCAATATCTTGCATTTCTGTATCTCCTGGTATTTGTCCTTTTCACCATCCCCAATGATCTTGTTTTATGTGTCATCTTGTAGAAAAACAAACAGGATTTCACTATTTTTAGCTATGGCTGATTGATTATCTTGGAAGCATAGAATCTGGAATGATGTAGTTTTGTGGAGGGTGAGCCATGATTTGGAAGTTAATTACAGGCAGAGCATTTATAATATTGTCTTCACAAGTGAGCTTGAAGTTACAAACTTACAAAAAAGAGATCTTTGTTGTTTTCTGATTGTGTCACTTGGTTGGGCATTTGTTTGTGTCAGATGGAAAGACATTAGCTATGGCATCTGCAAAATTGAAGGTTTTAAATTGTGCTGGTTACAGAAAGATCCAGAAATTTTCTGGTCATCCTGTGAGTGTTTTCTTGTTTCTTTTATTTTCCATACCTATGTCCAATATGATTAGATGTTAGATTGTCTTTATATTTCTGTTATTCTTTCGCTGTCTGTTCCAGTTATAGTGTCTCTCCTTTACAGGGAGCTGTTCGTTCTATGAACTTTAGTGAAGATGGGAGGTATATTCTCTCATCTGCTGTTGGTGAAAGATATATTGTGTTGTGGAGAACAGATGGTGCCAAAAAACAATCAGCAAGCTGTGTGCTTGCAATGGAGCACCCTGCTGTATTTTTGGATAGTAGGTGTTTTCAAAATGATGGGGTTGATGACACAAGCATATGTGTCTTGGCCATTTCAGAAGCTGGTGTTTGTTATGCATGGCATGGACGGAATATTGAGGAATTACGTAATGCCAAGCCCACAAAAGTTTCCATGTCGTATGATGAATTTCCAAAAAATCACAGGGGTGCATTACCTACAATATATGGTGCAAAACTACAAAACATTGTAAGACCTTTGACTGCAAATGTGTTTATTGCCTATGGTATGCTTGTAAAGCCTTTGTTTCAGAAGATACTGGTGACTTCTGGGATAGACATCAAGTTAAATAGCTCCCATGATGGAGTTCTTCTGCCAGTGAATCAGGAAATTGTCAAATCTAAGAAAGGGTTGAAGGCACAAAATGGAGGTAAAGATTGATAGTTGCTTTTGTTGTGGGCTACCAATAATATAACTATTTGAAGTGAGGGTTTGCAAGATGCCCTGACAATTACCTGTCTTATAATGATGCAGTTACTGCTTTAGACCGTGCAAATTTGGAAGATGCTGTGCTTCCATTTCCAAGGGTTTCTGATTTCCATGAGAAAAAGGGGAGCTCTGATGAGGTGATGGCTGATTTGATTGACAGCAGCAGTCAAGCAGAGCCTGCAGAGGACACAGGTGTGGTAGTAGTTTTTAGAAACATTAGGAATTAACTCCTGTATAATTTTTTTATCTGTTTATCCATAAAATTTATCTATTTATTTGTCTTTGCTTGATAAGGATTGAATTATGACCCCACTTTGTTATATGATCTAGGGTTAGAAGTTTAGAATATGCTTTATTTCATAGTTTTAGAGCACATCTAATTAATTTTTGTGGATTTTTGTTGTAAATACTTTAGGGTGCTTCATTACAGGAGCAGTCTGCCACGTTTTTTTAACCTTTGCCACCTTTTATAAATAACTCCAGATACATAAAGTTTTTTGGAATGATTTCTGGCATTCATTCTTTGGCACCTTTCTTCAATGACACCTCTATGCTTTTGTATTGCCAACATGGATATTTTCTGTAAGGGAGCTGGCCGTCACTTATAAAAGTCATAAATGGCATTATTCTCCATGAGAGCACATGTATGCAAAATTGTTTAATTCTTAAAATACAAATATGACTTCTTTTGGGTGCCCTCTTTATGGTCTCTGTGGTCGCCACAACCTATGGAAATTGCTTTATTGTCTGGTTGATGAAACTGATGTGCAGTGATATTCTTTTCTTGTGAATTGCAATTTCAAAGTAATGCTCCAATTTCTTGACATGCCTAGAGTTATTCCTTTGATGGCTCTTCATCGACTAATTGCTCTCATGCTGGTGTTGGCAGATGAAATGACAGAAGTTGATACTCTAACCACATGCATGGAGGAACAGTTGAGACACTTAAACATAATCACTACTAAGGATGATAATACATTCAGCTCTACTCTTGACTCTGGAACACTTATGGGTATCAACCTTGAGGCTTACATTCCACAAAAGAAGGTTCTTCACTGAAGGCCTCACTCTTTCTCAGTTTTTGTGATTTCTGTGCTTTTGGATGTTCATGTACTTGTTATTTTAAAGGCTATAGCTTCATTGAATCATGCCCATGTTTTTGTTTTTTATTCTTTTAAACTAGATGAGGGCAGCTGTTTTGTCCATGGGACCCAGCAACGCATACAAGTTACTGGAAGCCTTGTTGGTCAGATGGCAATCCAGGTTTGCTTTTCTCATATGAGTTTGTAAATAATGCATTACTTTTTCATTTATTCCTTTTGGCATAGAGAACTCTTATTTTATCAGGTTTTCTTTTGTCAACTTAGTAACTGATCAAATGAAATTAACAAAATTATTAATTTAAATGATTTGGGATTCAGCCATGTATGGAGTTGCCATTGTCTCATCCATAAAACAGAAATATTTGCTTCAGTTTAAGTATACTTGTTTATTCTTATGGAAGATTTCCTATGTTGCAAGACACAGTGTACATCTATACACTGTTTATGGCTCAAAGTAAAGAGTTATCCTTTTCTCAACAGGTCGCACAGTGGAAATTATGTTCTACCATGGATCTACTCTATATTGGTCAACTATGGCCGTAGTATCATGGCTCATGAAAAACCAGAGACCCAGATGCTCAGTTCCTTATTAAAGGTTAAATATTGCTTCATGCATTAATCTATTTCTCTTTGCATGCTTGTGTATTTGGGTATGGAGTGGCACCTGTTCGTCCCTGTGCTTACTGTGCATTCTAGGGACTGCACAACTGATGGACAATGAGATGTCTATCGGTCCAACTTCACTTCTAGATCACATGTGATTTTTAAAACATTGTGTGATAGGTTGTAAGTTAAAATTGAACAGGGCTAATGCAATGCATTTCATTTTTGGCAATGGAATGGATTTTAAGTGGTAGATGGCACTGCAAGTAATGATACTTCCTATGCTGTGAGGCTCAAATTTTTGTCTTCCAGATCACCAAATCCAGAGAGGTAGCTACTCAACCTTTATTGCAACTATCAGGTCGTTTGCAACTTGTGACAGCACAGGTGCAGAACCTATCATCAGTGATGCAGCTTAATATTTTTCATGTCATTTTTTAATATTTGTTGCATTGCAATTGTCCTCTTACTAGATTTCCAAGGCTACCCTGAATAAAAGTCACACACCATTCCATAATAATGACCAAATGGAAGATAATAAAGATGATGAAGATGTTGATCATTTTTTTGGGGAAGAAGATTATGAATCCCAGTTGAGCAGTGATAGTGACAGCTAGAATCAATCACCCTAACAGGTACATATTGTTCTTGGGTTAATTTTTCTTTTGTTCATGCAACAATCTTTTCCCAAGCTTGCATACATAGTTCATTGCTAGGCCTTTTCTTCTTTGTCCCATTCTAAATTTTCATTTGTTAACTGACAAGGTCTTATTTGCATAAAACTAAAACAATTCCTGAATTTATGCAGAGATATTGCTGTGTGCTGTTATTTGTCTCCACATAGAACATGCTTGATTTAGCTGTTCCACAGTTCAATAATTGATTGACTTTCTCATCTTTTGGCCTGCTGAGAGGGCCTCAATTGGTTTTTGCTAGTTTTATGATACCTTATGGTGGTATCTCGAGGGAAGGTCCAGTGATGTTACTTTATCAAGTCTACTCTGGGATTTGTTTCATCTCAAACATAAGGTTTTACCAGCTCAATGGTGAGATACAAAAAACAAAAGAGAGAAATGAGAAATGAAAATTTGATGTAATAAATTGTTATGAGATGAATTTGATGTAATATTGAATTGTTAAAGATGTGGTTTACAGCTAGCACTTATCTATAGTTTAATTCTAAACTGGCAGCTTTCTGATTACTTCTTGTCATGTATTACTCTGGTCTGTTTCTAACAATGGATCAATAATGGTGGTGGTCTGTTGGAATTGCATGAGTTTTTGTTTTCCATTATTATTACTTTTCCAAAATTATTTTTCTACGGATTGGAACTGCTCCATTAAATATTAATATCTTGACTTTAGGTCTTGCTAGAAGGGTTGGAATGTCTAGGCATCAGCCTTTTGTCAGTGTAATGGGAGGTAGGAACACAGCTAGTAGATACATGTCCACAAATTCATAGTGTAATTTCAGGTCCTATCATTTGCAACTTACTGGTTACCATCTGGTTTTAGTCCTGACTTCAGCTGTTTCTAAAATATTAGGAAATGATTAGAAAAGGAGTGCAAAAGGGCGAGGAATATTGATTCATAGAAAGCTCATAGAGCTGCTGACCTGACTTTCTGGCAAAGTTTATGTTGGAAACTGGAAAGGCATTTTAAGAATAAATATTGCAACTTTCTAGTTTCCTTATTTAGACTGTTTAAATTATGGGATGCTTTATAATATAGCAGGGGCAGTGTTTATCAGCTGAGAAGCATAGTTATAGAATATACCTCTCAATAGGGTTCTTCTACAAGAGTTTCAGCAAGAGGTAATATGTATTAGCTGACTTGGAAGTAGAATGCAACACTGATTCTTGCAACAATTGCAAGTTTAGAATCTCATTCAGCACCCAACCTTTTCACATACTTATTAGAAAATATTGCCACCAGATTCTGTTATTTTTCTAGCCTCTAATTATTCTCCATTGATGTTCTTTCTTTTCTGGAGGCAAAGGAAAGAGACCCCTCATAGAGACCCTTTAACCTTTTACATTATCCTACATGCATTGGGGTTTTCATCACTAAATATAGATGTTATGTTGCCGTTGTGATTGTTCTCATGGTAATCCGTGGTGTAATGATCCATCCTATTGTAACGTGGGCACTGAGGTGGTGACTGAATATACTCGTATCCAGTGACATATGGTGATGGCCGGTATGTGTTGTAGCTTTTGGTTGTATGGATGGGCTGTTGTGCCTCTGGTGGAAATCCCTGGCCATTTGAATTTCTATTCCAGTGAGCACCATAGGCTTGACCATAGCCGTATCTGTAGCCATAGTCAGGCGGGTGATGGTACACAACATGCACATTTCCTACATCTTTGGGTCCAAGGGGTGGTGTTTGTTGGCTTGCATTGGTTTCTACAGCAATGCTTGATGGTGATGGTGGTGGTGATGGAGATGGTTTCTCCTCTGGTGGCAGATTCTCAGGGGGTGGTGGATCATCTTTTGGAGGTTCTGCTGGTGGTGCTGCTTCAGCTGGCGGTGTATATGATGTGTCAGGGGCTGCTGCTGGTGGGGCCTCACCTTCGGTTTGTTGGGGTTGTTCTGGTGGCTGAGGAGAAGGCTCCGTTGATTCAGTGTGTAAACGTATGGTGGCAATCTTCCTACTTTTCCTTATTGCTTTCACTATTTTTTCTGGATCTGCCCATCCGATTATGGTCAACTTCTGTTGAGGAACATCAATGTAGAGATCGTATATACCTGACAATGTGATGGTGCGTCAGATGTATGTAAGCGACCATGATAATGTGAAACTAGGAGAAAAAGGAGTCTGACAAATCACTAAGTTCTTACCGTCGATTCCGTGTAAAGCCTTTTTGATCTTTTGCACGCACCCATTACAGTCCATTCGGACATTTATCTCGGTGACTCGAGGCTTCTGCATTTGAGGGGAAAACAGCATGGTTAGAAAAGAATGTGTAATGTATTGCCCAGATGTTAAATGCTCCTATACTCAATTAATGCTTATTGTTGTAAAAGGTAATGATGTGTTGTATGCTTGAGGTGTACCTCTAATTCTGGAACCATTGTGTTGTGCAATGGAGAGAGCGGGAGAGGGAGTGGAGAAACCAAGCAATGGTGCTTTGAATGAGTTGGATCGTCAAGAGTATGAATGAAGAATCAACAGGTGGCATTTATTTGTACACGAGAAGAGAATATATGAAAGGCAAAAGTTGGGGTACACGGAAGGAATCTCTTTTCCTCCGAAAGAGAGAAAAAGAAAGGTTGGGATAATAATGCAGATAATATTGCTTGTTTGTTTAACCTCATCAGGAGTCATCACGAATCCTCGAAGAAGCAAAAAGAGAGGCTGGTAGGTCTGAAAAGGCTCGATATTTTGCATGGACCTTGGACATTCTGGGCCAAGGGAATTTTCTTTAGCATGGTTGGCCATCCGATGCATGGAGCGATGCGCATGCACTTTGCAGATATCCATAACCGACCGTAGAAAAGAATTAAAATCCAGGGCAGTCGATCGCACTCACGGGCTCTTCCAGTCCAAAAAATAAAAATAATAAAAAAAATAATAATAATAAAAGCTCAAAGTAGCTTTCTAGATGCAAGGATATCCACTGTAAAGGAATCCTTCAGTCACAAAAAATGATGACCAAGATAGAAAATTTTACCAAATTATAACATGACGTCTGCATAATTGTAAAGAGTTGGAAGGCACAAACAAGTAACAACCTTTCAGTTTTGCCCTAAAGTTGATGGAGAATCGGGTGCTGATTCCTGTATATGGTCATTGGTGCTTAGGGTTGCCAGTGGGTTGGATGTTGTTTACCCTTACACGTTAATGGTGCCTTACTGTCTCTTATTAGGCTTTCGTTTAACGTTCCAGTCCCAATAAAAATGCCTTTCTAGCTCGGAAGAACGGGAAATTCAGCGATACCTTTGTAGTTTCTCATTTCGCAACTGTTGACTGACAATTTGGTGATTATTCGTAGATCTACCAGATGATGCCGTGGAATTTCCGTCGCGGCCAAATTTTAACAGACTTTTGAAGATATTCCGCTGGCAAAAAGCTTCATAATGTGAATGGAAACTTTCGGAGGACCATCGCGGCTAGAGGGAGGGAAATTTCTGAAAAGAACCGATGAATGGGAGGGTGTAAGCAAAGCAAAAGCTTGACAGCTTTTTTTTTTTTTT